>JAUELO010000127.1:1166765-1179733 GCA_032357855.1 Amphibolips quercusostensackenii
TGCGATTGGAGATTCAATTTCTGCTCCTGAGGTTTGTTCGTAAAATTGTTATTGAAGGGTAAGTAAGTATTATTGAGACAGTGTTATATTAAAGGTTTTAGATCGGAGGGAAAGTTTGCAAAGGATTCAATAATAGCGATTGTATCAGAGATTGGTACTTTCGTAAAGAGAAATACTATGTCGAAACTACTTAGGATGTCTTCGGGTTAAATGTGAATCTGTTGTATCTTCTTGATATACATATATATTCCTTGTTTGTTCGATACGGTATTCGCCTTAATTGATACGAGATCCCCAACTTGGTAGAATGCAAATTTTCTTTTGTTGTTGAATTGCTTAGCTCGGATTTCTCCTTTAGTTTTGATGGCCTGCCTTACCCATTGCAACCGTTCTTCACAGTTGATGCAGTTTTCGCTAGTGGTGAGGGATAGCC
Source organism: Amphibolips quercusostensackenii (assembly GCA_032357855.1). NCBI lineage: Eukaryota > Metazoa > Arthropoda > Insecta > Hymenoptera > Cynipidae > Amphibolips > Amphibolips quercusostensackenii. Next base: position 1,167,199 of record JAUELO010000127.1, read on the forward strand.
AGTTTTTTCAAAACCGTTTACGTTTTTTATTAAGAAATTTTTCGATTTTAGTGGCCCTGGTTGTTTCGTGGAGGACTTCTTTTAGTTGTTCTCTATTGGTTTTATCCATTTGTACCATGATGAGTGCTTGCCTTGTTTGATGAGTATTCTGAAAAACTTTGATAGTTCTCTGTTTATCTTTTTTACCATGTTCGCCCGTGGGTAACATATTGATGTTAGGATATATTTTATTTCTTTATTTTCTAACTTTCTTATCTACACTCGTCAGATGAATTGCGTTTCGTGGTCCGTTATTATCATCTTCGGTTTTTCATTGGATGTAGTCGACAAAGATTTCCTCAATAGTGATTTTGGTTGTTTCCTTTTGTAGGGGATGTAATTATATATATATTCTCTAAAGCAGTCTATTGATGTTAAGGTATATTTAAATTTATATTGTGCTATCGTATTCGATCAGTTATAGTTGTAGGGGTCGTTTTGTGATGATTGGTTGCATAGGAGCAGCGCTGGACTTTTTTGTGACCTTATCGCATTGGCGTGTCTCACATGTATCAATTTATTCAATCTTGGAGTTATTTTTTTTCCGAGATTTCAAGATAAATTTTGTTTACTTTTCATATTTCTGAAATATTATGTGACAATTGCACAACAAAGTAAATTTTTTCAAAATTGCAATATTTGCAGACTTATTGCACGCCTTGGTGAAGTTTGTCTAAAGTAAAAGTTTCACAAAATATAATTCAAGCACCTCAGAATAAATTTTGAAAAGAAAAACTAAGATAGTCAAAGATTTACCATAAACAAAGGGGTTAAAAAAATTGAAAGAAACTAATACTTTAACTATAAGTTCACGTGTAGGCTGTACAGGTAAAGCCTTTATGGAAAGTGTAATAAACCACCAAGTCGAACCTATTCTATTTGAAACTCAAAATACAAATTGACCCTGAAGGCAGCAGCAGAACAAGGTAAAGCAAGTAAAGTCACGCGCGCACTATAAAATCATAAATAACTTATGACCTTTAAAATTCCTATACTTAAGATATTGGGAAAAGAAAGTTGCATATGATTTTGATATTAATTTAAATAGATTTAATAATTTTACTAAAATAGGTAATGCTGTATTATTTATTTTTATGGATTTGAATTAAATATTACATGGCTTAACAGAAAATATTTGTATTTGAATTGTTTATGTGCAAACTAATTATATGAAATTATTTTTAAAAAACTAAAATCTCTGAGGGGAAAAAAAGTATTTTCCACGTTTTTAATGATATTGTTCTTACGTCGCTCTTTTTTAATAGAAAAAATTATTTCCTAATTTGCAAAATTTTAATAATTATCAAAGCGCAGAGTATGGTGAATTTCCATGAGTACCTGCTTTCGATCTTCTTTTTAAATGCTCTTCTAAAACGCGCCTCAGTGCCCTTATGGACTTTTTCTCGCCTCCATGGTTGCGTTCCAGATTTTTCATAAAATTGTTACGAATTCAATTTGTAAAAACTTACTGATTAGATTTTTCATACATTATTAAATTTTTAATCGCGAGACTGTAATATAATCGTACACATTTTTTATTTATATTTTTTAACAAGTCTTTATGTTTCGGCACTCATAGGGTCCAAAAATCATAAAATTTAGTCGGTGCATCCCAATAGACCTAGTCTTTGATACACTTTTTTTGAATCTCAGGATGAAAGTCAAGTTTGCTAACCAAATATTTTCGATCAAAGCTGGAAAATTTACAGCATTTTTTAAATTTAAGGAGAAAAAAACTTTTAAAAATTTGATAAATTTTTGTCAAAAATTCTGGTTCATGAAAAAATTGCTTGAAAATGAATGTTATGTGATTTTAATATTTTTAAAACGCAGTGAAATAATTTTTAATACTTTTTTAAACTGGCTACAAATTTTGTAGAGTTAACTTAAAACCGAACTTTAAAGGAACGCAATCACCGTCATTTCTACGAATAGAAATGAAAAAAGGTTTCATTATGAACTATAATTTTTGACATTGCACATTTTAAAGCCTTCTGATCCGATATAGTTTTTTTTTTAAGTTGATTTCAAAATGTTCAATATTTCGAAACATTTTCAAACAGAAAAGAACTTAAAGTTAAGTGCCCAGCTTAAAAAACGTTTTTATTTTCAAGGCTTGAATTTAGCAAATAATTTCCTTATTTTTTAATTTTTTTAAATTTATTCTGGAGAAATTTAATTCAAAACTGCATAAGTATAAATTCTATTAATCAAAAATTCTGCAACAATAAAGTCAATTTGATATTCTATGATTTCAAAGAATTTAAGAAAGATACAGCTTTGCACTTTTGAAATTGAGAGGACAAAATATTTGAATCTACAATTTAAAAAAATAAATTCAAAACTGGCTATTATAGTTTTCAATAATAAATATGAAATTGTGTATTTTTTATAGATATAATAGTAAAACTGTCATGACATTTTTTAAATTTGTATTGGAATGTACATTGCACAAAATTATGAAATTTGAAAAAGTCGCGAGAGTAAAAAACACGTGAAAGTCGTTTAGAAAATAAGAGTTTTAATGTAGACAAAGTGAACAAATGAATGGTAAATTATTGTAGCTATATAACTTTCTAGTAATATACAAAAATGAAAATCAGAAATAACCAAACTGTTTCTATCAATGTACAATTGCTTGAAAATGTGTGATTATTTTGCTTTTTCGGAAAAAAAATGATTTTTTATCACAAAATTAAGGAAAATCGGGAATTTTTATTGTTTTTAGCGTTTTTAAGACGTTTGAATTACCACAAAATTTTTTTTTATGAATATATAATAATAACATGTTTCTTACGTTTAAGCTAAAGAAATTTCGGATACAACATGTTCAACGTTATCCAAAGTAAATTGTGCATTTAACTCAATTAGAACTAAAAAAAAAAAACATTTTTTTTCACAGTTACAAAAAAAAGTTTATTTGAAAATAACTAATTTATAATTTCTTATTATTGTTCACTCACTATAATTTTTTTAACACTAGAAAATTTATTTAAATTTTTAAATACAATAGGGATTGAATTTACTAACTGATTCCAAAATAGAAAAAAAAGTACCCAAACTTCAACCTACAAAATTGTTTCCTCATTCTTAAAATGAATTTACCCCGTTGCATTTTTTCATCCTTTCTTCGTTCTAAAAACTTTTTTCTTCTACAAGAAATCATTAAACAGATTTATTTATCATCATTTTTAGTCGTCTTTTTAACGTATTTTATGTATTTTAATTTTCCTTGGACATTGACTGTTTTTGTTTCTTGACTCTTTTAGATAATAATATTTGTTTATTAAATAATTTTAATAACTACATTTGTTTAGAAGACGAATATGAAACAGAGGCTGAGGATTGTGGAAATAGTAGTATATATATTAAGGACTCTTCAAATTCGTCTGATACATTGAAATGTGATGCAGCTGTAAGTAAGCCGAAGAAAATAAAATTAATGTTTGTCCTGGCTACTACTTCAAGAAGTTTAGGTTATGACATGAAAAATAAATGCATCAGCAGACAGGCAATACTAAGACCCTAAATAACTTTTCGTGAAATGATTACTTCTCAGATACAGAAAAACTTCGAAGCCCTAAAATTGAAGCTAATAGTGCAATGGGATGTAATGTTTTTGCCAGATTTAGAAAGTCCAAATAAAAATCTAATCGTCTTCCTTTTTTTGTATCCATTGCTCATGTCAGTGAATTGTTATGTATCCCCAAAATTAAAAGTGGAACTGGAGAAGCTCAAGCAATCAAACTTTGCTAAAGCGCTTACGCACAAAAAGGCAGATACAATGCAATTCGTCTCTGAAAGACTAAAAGGTATGACAAGCATGTTGTAAATAGTTTTTAAATTTACTTATCAGTAATTTGTAACAACACATGACAGAATTTAATTAAGTTTTTGTTTTTCTTTTAGGAAAAACATTTACAAGGAGACCACTAAGAGCTTTTAGAACTGATAATCATTTTTCTTAGAGAAAAACCTCATAGAAGAATATCCTTTCGATTAAAAAAAACCTGGAGTATTTTATCGAGCAAGATGGATGGCAAAAGCCATCCACGCGTTAAAAATTTTTTTTTTAGAGGAGAATTTACACCCACCATTCTGTTTAGATTGTGAAAAAAAAGGTCTTTTATAATTTAAAAAAAACCGCAGTAGCAAAGAAATTCCGTCCAAACGCTTAGAACATAATCTAAAGCAAAAAAAATAAAATTAAGGCTCTAATTCTCGACAAGCTTTTAACTACTAAGAATATAGAAATCTTTCAGAAATTAAAAAATTTTGTCTGATTTTCTAAACTTTGATCCAGAGACCTAGAATTCCAGAGAGGATTACAAATTGACTTTACTCATACATGCAAATTGCGGATCACCAGTCACTAACGACAATGCAGAACGCGGAGTAGCGGTTATTGTCGAGTATAACTCTTGCATAACTGCAAATAAAAATCAGTTGCAATGTTCGCTCCTAAATGTAAATTCTAATCGACATCATGTACCCGATGGTGATAAGATATCGATAAAACAATATGTAGATGATTATCTCTTTCATAATTTATTGTCTCGATGTGCGTCTAACAATAATTTCTTGAATGTCCCTCGATATTCTTCGGTAGCTGCCTTTCTTTTTACATTCTCAAAGTATGGGGAAAGGTTTCTAAAGGAATCTCAGCTTTGAATAATCCCTACAAAATTTATTTAAACTATTTTCCGACAAAACTCGTCGTTTTTAATTTATTTATCGAAGTTGATGTGCATAAAATAGAAAACTACAATATCACGCCAAAAGACGCGATATACGAGTGGTCTGAAAGAAGACTTGCAGAAGTTTTTGTTCGATCCATAAAAAATTTTTTTTTCGAATATTGATAATTTTCTCAAAGACTTTCAATCAAGAATAAAATTTTAGAAATTAGATGTTTACTTTTATTCATTAAATTTTTCTCAAGACTTATTACTTGTGATATTTAACAATGAACCAATAACTATTTTGAATAAGTGCATAATTGATATCAATAATGACTATTAAAAATAAACTTTGCAAAATATTTGATTTTCAGCTTTTATGATATCTATTTCGACTATAAGTGCGAAGAAGATACCCTTATGGAAATTGATATTGCTGCCTCTCTTCGACCACCAGCATTGTTTCAAAGCTTGAGGTGTTTAGGGGTAGAGTCACGTAGTCGGACTAAGCTACTTACAATGTCACTTAAGGATTTTAAGCACAACATTTTAGGACGTGAATCTCTAGGTAGACAAGCACAATAGAGACAGTTACCAAATTCGAACGGAGTAAGAAGAAGCGTCCAGTCGCCTAGCAGCTAAATCCTAAGAGTGGGCTCGCAGTTTTATCACTTCCACGTTATTTCGCAAAAATTTTTTTCAACACTTTAGCGAGCTGGAAAATTACTCTACAATAAGACAAAAAAAAGGCATATTCTGATTTTGCCTAGGCTTTACGAATTTACAGTCACCCATAAACAAATGCCCAGTGTGGCTATTTAAAGGCAGAAAGAAATCGATTTTTCTCTTAAGATGACGTACTTAAGTCGCAAGTGACGTTAAATGATAGAAAATTATCATCCAATATCTTTTATTACTTTTATGAAAAAATTATATAAACAAATAACCAGTGTGGATATTTGACAGCAGAAAGACATAGTTTTTTCTTCTAATTTTTTTAAAATTAGGTCTCTAGTGATGTTTAATGAGGAAAAATCATCATCTAATATTTTTTATATATTTTATAATCAAATTATATAAAATAATGTCCAGTGTGGACATTTAAAGGACAAAACAAATTGCTTTTTTTTAATTACCTTAAATTATATCGTCAGTGATGTTTGGTGAAGAAAAATTATCATGCGATATTATTCATGGATTTCATAAACAGATTATATAAACAAATGGCCAGTGTGGACGTTTAAAGGCTGTTAGAAGACTTAGTTTAAAAGAACAAAAAGCGAATAACAGATAGTCTTATATTTTTGATTCTTAAAAGACAGCCTTCGTTTGGTCCGAGACTGGGTCTGCGTAATTTGAGGTTTGTTTATAAAATACCGATACGTGACGATAAAGGTTCTTTGAAAGATCGTCTATATGAGCTGCGTCTCACAATTAGTCAGTCGCAATTCTGCCTTGGTACATTAAAGAACGTTCTTAACCCGTCTATAATTTTTGTACTTTCTTTATTTAAAGCCTTAATCCTGATAGGTTATGGGCCCAGTCTAACGCGAATAAACAATAAAAGCGGTTAATTTGTGTGAATAGTTTAAAAAGAATTCAGAATAGAAAATAAAGTGAATAAACGCAACATACAACCGTTTGACGGGGAAAAGTATACGATATGGAAATTTCGAGTGAAGTCGTTGCTTTCTGAACTTAGTGTGAGAGATGTTGTAGACAGTGATCCTCCTAGTGATATCTCGGATGCGTGGCGCAAAAAGGATACTACTGCAAAAAGTGTGATTGTGGAATATTTGGGTGACTCTTTTCTCAGTTTCGCTAAAGAAAATACAACCGCGAGGCAGATCTTTCAAGATTTGGACGCTATTTATGAAAGGCGTAGTCTAGCAACCCAACTGGCTCTACGTAAGCAGCTCTTGAGTTTAAAATTGCAAGGTGAAGTTACCCTACTACAACATTTTACCAAATTTGACACCATAATTGCCGACTTGATAGCAGCAGGTGCCTCACTTGACGAGATGGATAAAATATCTCACCTATTACTAACCTTACCCAGTATGTACGATGGCATTGCAACTGCGCTGGAAACATTGGGTGACGATAAAATGACACTGGCTTTTGTAAAGACGCGACTTTTAGACCATGAAGTCAAACTGCGAACGGAAGAACGATCCACCACCACCCTTAAGGTTTTAAATGCCACTGGAAATTCTCAAACACCGGAACCAAGTGGGAGTAAGATAACACCAAAACGTGGTAAATGGAAACCCCGTAAATTCTTTAAAAGACAGCAACAAAAACAAAATTCTGCGTCACCTAACAAAAGTGGCTATAAATCTCAATACAAATTATCAAAGGTCAAGTGTGAACATTGTGGCCGCAACAATCATGAAAAATCTGAATGTTATTTTTATAAAAAGATGATTCAACAAGAAGATAGATCACAAAATTTGAAACCTGTTCAAACAAATATTGCACGTGCTGATCGTTTTGCATTCATGATGGGACAACCACATCCAACCAGCTCAACCCGTAGTGATGAGATTTTATTTTTACTGGATTCAGGAGCAACAGATCATATCACCAACAGAGAAGATGTGTTTGCAAGCCTTCATACTTTACCATCTCCGATGAAAATATTAGTAGCAAAGACAGGACATTCAATCACAGCGATCAAGCGCGGTACCATTCAAGTGGTTACAAATCTAGGGATGGAAGGAACTCTGGAAAACGTTTTGTACGCGCCGGATGCAGCATTTAATTTATTGTCTGTTCGACGCATACAAGAAAAGGGTATGAAGATCATTTTCGACACCAATGGGGTCACTATTGAAAGTGATAAAAGGGAAACCATTTTAACAGGTAAGCCTTTTAATGGTTTATTTGGAGTCGAATTTATAATTAATAAAAACTTAAAAAATGGAGGTCACATAAATGTTAGTAAAACTAGTGATACTTTTAAGTTGTGGCATGAACGTCTTGGTCATATAAGCGATTCTAAATTTGATCAAATAAAACATCAAAAACTATTTGAAGATGTTTCTGACCTTAAAGACGTCAAGCCCACAAATGAATTATGTGAACCTTGCATATTTGGAAAGCAAGCGCGACTTCCATTCAATAAAGTTAAAGATAAGACCCAAGTTGCAAGACCCTTGATTATTGTTCATACAGATGTGTGTGGACCGATTACTCCACCCACCATTGACAATAAAAATTACTTTGTAACTTTTATCGATGATTTCACTCATTATACTGTTACATATTTGTTAACGTTCAAATCGGAAGTTTTAAATGTATTTAAAGATTTTGTGGCAAAAAGTGAAGCGCATTTCAATTTTAAAATTGTTAATTTATATTGCGACAATGGACGCGAATATATAAGTAATGATTTTAAAGAATTTTGCTCAGAAAAAGGAATAATGTTCCATTTTACAGTACCCTATACACCTCAGCAAAACGGGGTAGCTGAACGCATGAATCGAACCATTACTGAAAAAGCGCGTGCAATGATAAACGCAGCAGATTTAAATAAACAGTTTTGGGGCGAAGCTGTTTTAACAGCAACTTATTTAATCAATTTAACGCCCAGTAAAGCTGTTGAATGTTCGAAAACCCCGTATGAACTGTGGCATAATAAAAAGCCCAGATTAAATTACTTAAAGGTATTTGGTTCTACTGCATATGTGCATTCAAAAACAAGAAACTCTAAATTTGACAATAAATCAGTCAAAGGAATTCTTGTTGGGTATGAACCAAATGGGTACAAAATATGGGACCCTGAAACTGAAAAGTTTCATAGGGCACGTGACGTTATTTTCGATGAAACTAATTTCAAGGTTTCACGGCCACAGTTATCTGAAAGGATTAGTCCTCCTACAAAAGTTCCGATAACAAATAACGAAAACTGTGATGAAAACACAGAAAACGTGCAAATTCCTGAAAGTAGCAAATCTTTATTACCTGAAATTAATAAACAAAAACTATCTGAATTAAGAAGAAGTGATAGGCTCAAAAATCGTCCTTAGCTATGTTACAAAGAAAATGACGACATTGAGTTCGATTCCTGTTCAGCATGTACGCAAGTTGTTATTTACGAAGTCCCTAAAAATGTCCAAGAAATTAAAGAAAGGGATGATCGAACTCAGTGGGAGCTGGCTATAAAGGACGAGCTGGAATCACTTAAAATAAATAATACCTGGACAATCGTGTCAAAACCTTTAAATAAAAATATTATAACTTGTAAATGGGTATTTACAATTAAAAACGATGAATTTGGAAATCCCACAAAATACAAGGCTAGACTGGTTGCACGAGGTTTCACTCAAAAATACTCAGTAGATTATGATGAAATCTTTGCACCAGTAGCAAGAATTTCCACCTTTCGTCTTTTTCTGGCATTTGCGAATCAATTTGATCTTTTAATTTATCAAATGGATGTGAAGAGCGCTTTCTTAAACGGAATATTGCATGAAGAAATTTACATGCAAATTCCGGAAGGCATTGAAGCAAATAGTGATCAGGTTTGTAAATTAAATAAATCTTTGTATGGATTGAAACAATCATCTCGTTGCTGGTATGAAAGATTTGATAAGATTATGAAAGAAAAAGGTTTTAAAAATTCTTCAGCTGATAACTGTCTGTATTACTTGAACAGAGGTCATGTAAGTAAAAACATTTATTTGTTATTATATGTTGATGACATTGTTATAGTAACATATAATCAAGAGACCATGCTAAAATTCAAGGAATATTTATGTAGTTGCTTCAGAATGACTGATCTGAAAGAAATTAAAGTTTTTCTAGGAATCTGAATTGAAAGAAGTAAAGAAACAATATCATTAAATCACACTTCTTATTTGAAGAATGTTTTGCAAAAATTTGGAATGAGTGATTGTAAATCCATAGATACACCTTTGCCGTTAAAAATAGATTACGATGCTTTGAATTCAGAAGATAGCTGCAATGCACCTTGTAAAAACTTGATTGGTTGCTTAATGTATGCGATGCTATCTACAAGACCTGACCTCTGTTTTGCAATTAATTTCTTAAGCCGATACCAAAGTAAAAATACGAAAGAATTGTGGAAATGTCTAAAAAGGGTGTTGAGGTACGTGAAAGGTACTTTAGAACTAAAACTAACGTATATCAAAACTGAGTTCAAAAATATGTTAATTGGCTACGTTGATGCAGACTGGGGTAGTAACGAGATTGATAGGAAAAGTACAAGCGGATATCTATTCAAAATTTTTGAAAAATGCACCATAACATGGAATACTAGACGACAAAATTGTATTGCAACTTCTTCCACAGAAGCTGAATACATAGCACTTTTTGAGGGTGTTAAAGAAGCAATGTGGCTTAAGTCATTATTAAATAGTATAGATATAAATATAACAGAAGCTATTGTCATGTACGAAGACAATACCGGTTGTATTTCTATTGCAAATAACCCTAGGCATCATAAAAGGTCAAAGCATATTGACATTAAATACCATTTCACTAGAGATTTAATCCAAAAAGGGTATATATGTCTTAAATATCTGTCCACAGATGAGCAGCTGGCAGATATATTGACAAAGACGGTGGCTGCTTCAAGGCTTATGCAGATCAGATTCACTATCGGTTTACATTAGTCAGTTATCAAACCTACTTGTATATTTTTCATATTATATGTCTTCTATTCAATTATAAATAATTATCCAATGTATAAAATACGTTTTATATATGCTTTAGTAAGTACTCAGAATACTGTTGTTTTCACTTTTTGAGTGGGAGTGTTAGAAGACTTAGTTTAAAAGAACAAAAAGCGAATAATAGATAGTCTTATATTTTTGATTCTTAAAAGACAGGCTTCGTTTGGTCCGAGACTAGGTCTGCGTAATTTGAGGTTTGTTTATAAAATACCGATACGTGACGATAAGGATTCTTTAAAAGGATCGTCTATATGAGATGCGTCTCACAATTAGTCAGTCGCAATTCTGTCTTGGTACATTAAAGAACGTTCTTAACCCGTCTATAATTTTTGTACTTTCTTTATTTAAAGCCCTAATCCTGATAAAGGCAAAAAACATTAGTTTTTTGCAACTAGCCTCAAAGTATGTTGCCCGTTATGCAATTGTTTGGTAATTGTTGTTTCTTTTAATTTTCGTGATGTAGTATTTTTAGGAATTGTTAAATATAAGAATTTGTGCAACAACAATAAGCATACACTTGCTTTGTATTGTAATTCTTTGACAATTTCTTAAGATTCTATTGATTAGTCGCAATCAAGTTACAATTCTAAAGGCTTTAATCTGGGGTAAGGAGCTCGAAGGCTTCAGGATCTAGGAACCATTCGATGATCTTTAACCTGTGCAAAAAAATCTTACGTACAGGTGATGGCATATAAAACGAATTGTAGAGCTTCAAATAGAGTTCTGCAGTTTGGATGGCCTACGATTCATGTTTTGAAACATTGATTTTGCGACCACAAGTGAGAACTTGCAAAATGATGCATAATCTTTAGATTAAACGAGCATCAACGCCTGTAATCTTTGATGTTAGTTCAGGATTCCGAAGAAATCGTCGATACTTATTGTATTCGCTTTTAAAAGTGTCTTTGCTGTGAAAGCAAGTCCTCCAATTCTTTCTCAAAGTAGGAATGAAATAACTTATTATTTTTTCCTCAACTATTTTCATTTCTTCGTTTTCAATCGTATAATTTTCTCGGATGATCAACAAAAGAACAGATTAGTCTTGGTCATTTGTTTTGAGATTGCAATATCATACGGTTTTTTTATTGGTACGTTAGGGTTACTCATTTTTAAAAGAATACCTGGCTTAACTAATAAATCAAAATTTATGTTACATCAAATGCATTAAAAATAAAAGGCACACATATAAATATGCATACGCATAAATATGTATAAGCTCAATTATATCTATTAACTATGGAATTTGAAGCATGAAAAGCATGAATAAAGTCAACGTATTTAAGAAACTGAAATAAATGTTATACCTATATTTAATGAAACAACAAGAATAAACATAGAAGCAGAAAGTATTCTTTATAAAATGCAGGAGCAAAACTTTTAAGAGCAAAGGAAATGGATCCAAATAAAAAAAAAACAATTTCTTGAAGCAATTGTCTTTTTATTTTAAGGAATATAAATGCCTTGATCAGAAACCAAGTCTGAAAATATGAGTATTCAACATAACAATAAGCACATTATGTATTATAAGATTGAAACATGAGAAAACAACACGCTTCTGCTCAAGTATTCTATAAAAAAAGTTGGAACAACTAGCAGATCCTAAATTTACAAGACGCATGACCTGAAGTTAGCTAGGGAATGCGTGAGTAACAAAAGAGAACACGTTTCTTTTTGTTTTGCATGTACAAATGAAATAGTATTTTAAATAACATGTATTTAAGAAACAAATTGTCTACAAAAATTAATAAAAAATATAAAATAACAAAATATCACAAATACACAACACTGGCGACATCATTTGAGAAAATTTAAGAGAAAAAGCGAATACTTTCTGCATTTAAATGTCCACACTGGGAATTTGTCTGTACAATTTGTTTATAAAATTGATAAAAAATATTGAATGATGATTTTCTTTTACTAAACATCATTGGTGACATAGTTATAAAAAATATTTAAAAAAACGCGATTTCTTTCTGCTATGTAGCCATTCATACAATGAATGGAAATCTAAATCTCAAGAAGCATAAGTTGAATATTTGGTATCAGTAATGAAATTATATAACTATATTGTATTATCTCATATTATTATTTGCCAATTTATTAACTTGAATTGTTCAT
>JAUELO010000127.1:1294146-1314615 GCA_032357855.1 Amphibolips quercusostensackenii
TATGGATACCCCAGTCTGGCCCTGATCGGATTAGGCGTTTCATTTCAAGTCTGGCAGTCCCGTAGATACTCAGCTGCGTGAGGGACCGCTTTCAAAACGGCACCAAATGTATGAATATTGATTTACGACACAGCAAAAAGGGAACAGCGTGTCATGCACTCGTAAGTTCCGTTTCCAGGATCGCGTCCCTCGGGCGAATATGGTACTACGAAGGACATTTATAATTCAGGTTAAGAGAGAAGGAGAGCTAAGGAATTGGAAAATAGCTCGAGCGCTTCAGTATGGCGTCAAGGATAAAAAGGTGCAAAAGATGGGCAAGGGGATGAAATGGAAAAGGAAAAAAAAACGAGGAAAAACGAACCGTGCTTCAAGGAGAGCAGAGGGGAGAAAAGAGCAGCCCGTAATTCCTTTATACAACCCGATTCCAGTAATAGCTCTTGCAGTTTCGACCCCCTATTTATTGCTCATGGGAAAAAACTTAGATGCTCAGGAAAGCAGGACAATATAAGAGAGCGATATCTTGTTTCCGAAAAGAAAGGAAAAATAAGTCCACAAAGTGACACAATGTCTATTTGAGCTCCCTTGTCTCATTGAGTTGTATTTTACTACTTACCTTATAACAAGTTTTGTAGTTTGGGGAGGATTACCTTCGAACAGTTTGCGCTGATTTAGAGGTAATCTGAAATGCCGTATGGGGTCATCAAAAATTACGTAACATTTTTTTTTTTTAATTTTTCTTCCCCTTTTGATGTAAAATACTGTAAGATTTTCTTTGACCCCCCCCCCCCCCGCCCTAATCTTACGAAGATTTTATTGATTTTGGGGCCATGCCCAAATTACCTTCTGTTTTGCGTGGGTAGGACGTCAACGATTTTGATATGCCGTCTTAAATAGCTGCAGGGGGAGGGGGAATTCCAATAATATAATTTTTGCTAATAAGATCTATTTATGGATTTATATTTGTATGATTTATTATTATTAAATCCTTATATATTTTTATTATAATAAATAACTTTTATTTGTTTTTTTGGCTAAAATTTAAATTTTACCTGAATTCGGAATAATTTGTCATATAATCTATCAATTTTTAAAGGTTTTACAATAATAACACATTATTCTTAGAGTTTGCAAAAAAAATTCCACAGATTTTTCATTGTGAAAAATCAGTCTTGTAAGAATTTTTCAAAATATTTAAAAATATTTAAAAAGATTTTTATAATTGTAATAACAGAATCTGATAGATTTAAAGAAAATTTTGTTAATTTACCAAACTTGAAGAAACATTTAGGAAAATATAAATGATCTTAAAAGATATTTAAAACCGTAAAAAGTTTTGAAATATTAGAAAACATAATTTTAAATCATTTGAAAAAATTAAAACAAACCGTAAATTTTTGAAAATTAAAAAAAAGGAAACAAATTTGAAAAAACTTTTATTGAGTTTTTTAGAAAAATTTGTAGTGACTTTTTATTTTTAAAATTCGGTTTTTAAAGAAATTTTCAAAAATTTATCAATTTATTTAAAAATAGTTTTACAAATCTCGTAAATATCTGAAAGATTTAAGGTCAATTATTTCAGGTTTTACATTTTTTTTTAATTTTAGAAATAGTTTGAGTCAGCTTAGAAGTTATTTATCTTCTGAACTTTTAAATCCCTAAATATCCTTTAAACGAACTCAAATTCATTAAAAAATTTTTCAAAATCCTGAGAAATGACGCTTTTTCGACTTTGTATTCTTTTTTTTTAGATGAAGATGAGTCATTTTGATTATAAATTAATTTATTTTATCGTATGCTTAACTATTCTGTCAAAAATTTGTTTTATTTTTCTTAAAATTAATGTTTTTTAGCTTAAAATTCAAAAATTTTGTTAAAAATTCATGTATTTTCTAAAAAGTCGTTGCTTTTTGGTTAAAACTTTATTTTGTTAAAGAAAAATTTAATCTTAATTGAAAAACTGACAATTTTAATAAAACTTCTTTTTTTTCAGTGTAAATTTAATTTTTTAATTGAATAGTAATATATTTCATTTTTGGTAAAAAAATTTATATTTTTTAGTTCAAAACGCAACTACTTGGTCGAAATGTTTTACTATATCTGTTAAAAATTTGTTCAATTTTTCTTAAAATTGATCTATTCTAGTTTAAAATTAAACAATTAGGTTGAAAGTTCATGTCATATTTCAGAAGTGGTTTTTTGGTTAAAAATTAATTTTGTCAAATAAAAATTTAGCTATTTCATTTCTCTTGGAAAATTAATTTTTTTTTAGTTTCAAATTCAACAATTTGATTTGAAAATCGTATATTCTATTTAAAAATTGCCTTTCTTTGTTAAAACTCAATTTTCTTCATTAAATATTAAACTATTCTGAAAAAACTTTTTTTAATTATTTAAATTTGATTGTTTTAACTCAATATTAATTTATTTCATTTTTGGTAAGTATTCACATTTTTTAGGTAAAAATGCAACTATTTGGTCTAAAGATCGTTTACCTTCATTTTGTTAAAAATTACTTTTTCTTGTTGAGAATTCAACATTTTTGTTTAAAATTTGTATTTTTTGGTTGTGTATTTAATCATTCTGTTGAAAATTTTTTTTTATAACTTTGTTAACTGCAAGTTTATTTTTTTTTAAGTTCGCTGCTTTTTATTGAAAATAAATTTTGTTAAATGAAATTTTAATTATTACATTTTTTGAAGAGAATTAATCTTTTTCAGTTTTAATTTCATCAATTTGGTTGGAAATCAATAAATTTTGTTAAAAATGTCCTATTTTTATTAAGATTTTTTTGTTTGGGTTAAAAGTTAGACTTTTTTGATAAAACTTGGTTTTTTTCCGTTTTAAAATTAATTTTTTAATTAGAAATTGTGCATTTTATTTTTAGTGAAAAATTTATATTTTTTAGTTAAAAATTAGTTACTTTGGTTGCATATTAATCTATTCTGTAAAAAATTTGTTCTATTTTTCTTGAAAATTAACTTTTTCTACTGCAGGTTAACAATTTTGTTAAATATTTGTTGTTTCTGGGTTAAAATTTAATTTTGTTAAATAAAAATGTAACTATTATATTTCTGGTAGAAAATTGATCTTTTTTAGTTTGAAACTCAATAATTTGGTTGAAAGTTCATACATTTTGTTAAGAATTCGCCTTTTTTATGCAAATTAAATTCCATCGATTAAAAATTTAATTATTTTGATGAAAATTCTTTTCTTTTCAGCTGAAAATTAATTTATTAAACTGAACACTAATCTATTTAATTTTTGGTGAGAAAATGTATATTTTTTAGTTTAAAATTTAACTATTTGTTCGAGATTTTCGCTACCTTCTTTTTGTTAAAAATTATTATTTTTTGGTTGAAGATTTATCATTTTAGTTAAAAATTAATTTTTAGGTGGTATATTTACCTACTCTTTAAAAAATTTGTTTTATTTGTCTTAAAAATTGACTTTTTTAGCTGCCAATTGAACTATTTAGTTAAAAATTTGTTGTTTTTCAGTTGCAAAATAATTTTTTTGCATGAAAAATCAACTATTTCATTTCTGGTAGAAAATTTATCATTTTCAGTTTAAAATTCAAGAATTTGGTTTAAAATTAATGTAGTTTGTTAATAATTCGCCTTTTTTTAAAATTCAATTTTCTTGGTTAAAAATCTAACTACTTAAAAGGAAATAATTTTTTTGGTCTAAAATTAATTTTTTATGCTAAATAACAATTTATTCCATTTTTGGTAAAAAATTGATATTTTTCAGCTGAAAATTCAACTATTCGATTTGAGAGTTTGCTACCTTCATTCTGTTGAAAATGACTTTTTTCAAGATGAAGGTGCATCATTTTAGTTAAAAATGTATTTTATTGTCGTATATTGAACTATTTTTTTGGAAATTTTAATTTTTTTGAAAATAACTTTTTCAACTAAAACTTAAACTATTTTGCTAAAAATTTTTTGTTTTTGGTTGAGTTTTTTTATTTAAAAATAAGTTTTTGCATTAAATATTAATTTATTTTATTCACAGGAAAAAAATGATATTTTTTTGTTAAAAATTAAACTATTTTGTAGAAAATTCGTTTTTTTTTCTTAAAAATTAACTTTATTAATTGCAAGTTTAACTATTTCGCTGATAATTTCTTGCCTTTTGGTTAAAAGTAAATTTCGTTCAATAAAAATTTAACAATTCCATTTCTGCTTTAATTTTAAGTTCAACAGTTGGGTTAAAAATCCATGTATTTTGCTAAAAATTAGCCTTTTTTATAAAAATTCAATTCTCTAGGTTGAAAATTGCACTATTTGAATGAATTTTTTTTTTTGTATTAAGTAAATTTTTCAAAATAGATATTCATTTTTGTTATTTATGGTAAAAAATTTTCATTTCTCATTAAAAATGTAACCTTCTGGTCAAAAGTTTGTTTACCTTCAATTTTGTAAAAGAAATTTGTTTAGAGTTAAAGATTTATGATTTTGGTTAAAAGTTATTTTTTTAGGCGCATATTTAACTATTCTGTGGTAAATTTTTTTCATTGTTGTCAAAAATTAACTTTCTTAAGGGCGAGTTTAACTATTTTGTTTAAAATTCGTTTTTTTCTGTTAAAAATTAATTTTGATTTTTAAAAATTTAACTATTTTATTTCTGGTAAGCAATTTATCTTATTTAATTTAAAATTCAACAAATTAGGTGAAAATTTATGTATTTTGTTAAAAATTCGCCTTTTTTCTATAAAATTTAACTTTCTTTATTAAAAATTAAACTATTTTAATGAAACTTTGTTATCTCGGTTAAAATTAACTTTTTCAACTAAATATTCATTTATTGTATTTTCATTTTTAAATCTATATTTTTAGTTAAAAATTTAACTATTTAATGACAAGTTTGGCTACCGTTTTTTATTAGGAATTATTTTTCTCAGTTGAAAATTTATCATTTTAGTATAAAATTCAATTCTTTGTCACTACAAGAATATTGAATTATTTCTTGAAAATTTGTTTTAGTTTTCTTGAAAACTAACTTTCCTAACTGCATGTCCAACTATTTTGTTGAAAATTTGTTTTTTGGGCACTGAAAATTAATTTTTGGGAAAAAAATTAAACTCTTCTATTTCTGGCAAGAAATTAATCTTTTTTATTTTGAAATTTAACAATTTGGTTAAAAATGTTCTCATATTGTTAAAAATTCGCCTATTTAGAAATATGTATAATTCCCTTGGTTAAAAATTTAATATTTTATTATAAAAATTTTTTTTTCGATTTAATATTAATTTTCTTTGCTGAATAATAATTTAGTCAATTTTTGGTAAAAAATTTACATTTTTTAATTGAGAATTCAAGTAATGAGTAGAAAATACGTTTCAGTTTTTTAGATAAATTTAATTTTCTTTATAGAAAATTATATTTTTTGTAGTAAAAGTTAACTTTCTGAAAATTCGTCTTTTTTAGAAAATCAGTCTTCTTATTTGATAATTTATTTGAAAATTTTTGTATTTTTTGGAAATCCTTTTTTTTATAAAAAATTATTTATTTTTCTGCAATTAAAATTCAACTATTCCGCCTGTTTGTAATGAATTAATGTTCTTTGTTCAAAAAATTTTTTTTGGGGTAGAATATTAATATTTCTGGTTAAAAATTTCACGATTTGGGTAAACATTTAACAATTTAGTTAAAAATTTAACAGTTTGGTTCAAAATTTAATATTTAAATGATTTTTTTTTTATAAAATAAAATACCTTTCTGTGTTAAAATTTAATACACGTTGCAAATTTTTTATTTTGAAATCAATATCTTATTGTAAAAAATGTAATTTCTTTCTGTCAAAAATTTAACTGTTGCAACAAAATTCGACTTTTTTGTTTTAATTTAACTGTTTTTTATTCAAAATCAAAACCTTTTTTGAAACAAATTTTCAACAAAATAGTTAAATCTTTGCCAAATAAAATTAATGTTAAACAATGTAGTTTAAGTTTAAAGCAAGTACTTGACTTTAAAATCGAGAAGGTCAATCTTTAACGAAAAATTATAAATTCTCAGTAAAAAATTTATTAGTTTAATTTTCAACTAAAACAATTAATTTTCAACCAGAAATACAATACTTATAATTCCAGATAAGGAAATTAATTATCAACTATAAAAACGAATTAATTTTTTTAAAAATCGTTCAATCTTTAATCAATTTATGTCGAGGATCTATATTTTTGGATGAAAATAAAACAATTTGTTTAAAAAAAAGCCTATTTCTTATAAAATTGTAACTATTTGGTAGAAAGATAACTCACCATTTTTAGTTAAAAATTTAAATACTTTGTGAATAATTCATATTTTTGGCTTCAAAATCAAGAAATTTTTTAAAAATTGATGTATTTTGTTGAAAATTCGTATTTTTGGTAAAATTATTCTACTTGGTAAGAAATTCATCTTTTTTGTTGAAAATTTAACTGTTTGTTTAAAAATGCATATTGGCAAAACACAACTCAAATGAAAAATTTGATTTTATTGCAAGACTTCGAGTCGGTTTTCACAATTTGAAAAATATCTATAAGACTGTCAAATTTTTGTTGTAAATAAATTATATTATAAAAAATTGATTCAAAAATACGTTTCGAAAATCTCGCAATCAATTACAGGCTTCATTTATTACATGTTAAATTTTAAAGCCATTTTTAAATGATCTTACAATTTCAAAGTATCCAGAGTATTTTAAAATATTTAAAAAATTTTATAGTTAATTCAATTGCTTTAACAGATTTGATGTTGAAGAATTTTTAGAAATTTTTAGGTATTTTAAAAGATTTGAGCGATTTTTGAAAATTTGAAAAATATTTAAAGAAACTTGAATTATTTTTTAAAAGTTTTTAATGTTTTTCAAAATATTTTACAAGATATTACAAAACCTCTAAAGATTTTAACTAGTTTAAAAAAATTCCAATTGATATCTAGACCACCTAAAGTTAACTATTATTCTAAACATTTTAATTTTCTATTGTTAAAAATTCACCTGTTAAAAATTAAACAAAAAGCATAATTATTTTTGAATTTTAAATATTTTAATTTTTAACATTTGAATTTCCAACCGCAACAAATATTACAAAATTGAAAATTAAATCTTAATCTATTAAAAATTCAACAGCAAAATTTGGAGCAAATGAAAATTCAACTGTCAAACATTCAATTTTTTTAATTTTCTTTAATTTACAACATTAGAATTTTCAACATTCGAAAATGCAACTCTTAAAAATTAAAGAAACTTAAAAACTAAATTCAAAGTTCTGTTCAGTTTTTAATTTACTTACATTTTTAGCAGTTGAATTTCCACTTATTAAAAATATTTAAAAAATGATACATTAGTTATTTATTTATTTATTTATCTTCGAATTTTAAGTATTTCAATTTTTTACAGTTAAAATTAAAAACAATTTAAAATTAAATCTCAAACTATTAAATATTCAGAAGTAGAATTCTTAGAAGTAAAAAATTAACATGCCAAAAATTTAATTTTCTTGAATTTTCTTTAATTTTAACCATTTCAATTTTCAACTCTTGAAAATGCAATTGGTAAAAATTTAGAAAAATAAAAAATCCAACTTTTGAGAATTATTAAAAATTGAAAATTTACCTTTTGAAAATTAAAGAAAATGGAAAATTTACGTTCAAGTAGGCTTTGGTTCTCAGCAGTTAAGTTTTATCTTTTAATTTTTAATAGTTTAATTTTTAACAGTTAGATTCTTAACTTTTAAAAATATAAAAAAAATTAAAAATTGAATCTTAGACTATTAAATATTCCACTGTAGACTTTTCAGTAATTGAAAATTCAACTTCCAAAAATTTAATTTTTAAAAAATTTTCTTTAATTTTTAACACTTTAATTTTCAACACTTGCAAATGCAACTTAAAAAATAAAAGAAACTTAAAAGTTTCATTTCAAGTTGTCTTCAGTTCTCAATTTACCTTAATTTTTATCATTTCAATGTTAAGCTTTTGAAAATTAATGAAAATAAAAAATTCAGTATTTGAAGATTGTAAAGAAAAGAATACTTGATTTTTATTTTTCTAAAGCTTTCATCAATTAAATTTCTAACTTCTAAAAATTCAACTGCTAAAAATTTAATTTTTCATTTACCTTGATTTAGGATATTCAAACTTCAAACTGTTGAAAAAGAAAAGAAAACATTAAATTTGATATTTTGACTGTTGAATATTTAAGAATGTTAACTATTTCATTCCCTGCTAAAAATTTATCTTTTATAGCTTAGAATTTATTTATTATAATAAAGAAATCATCTTTTTTCTAGGAAATTTATTTATTTTTTAATAAAAAAGCATCTTTTTGAATAAAAATGTATCTGCTGTAGTTCAATTTGAAATTATTTTTTTTACTGAAATTTTCCAATATAAGATTATTTATGAACATTTTTTTGAAACTTTATACTTTTGGGTTGGAAATTCAACAGTTTTGGATAAAAAACTCATCTTTTTGTTTTGAAAATTAAAAGATTTGCTAAAAAATTTTAACTTTCAAGTGAAAATTATTATTTTTCTATTGAAAATTAATTTTTTTATTGAAAATTTAACTTTTCAACTTTTGTTAAAAAATTGACATTTCAGTTCAAAAACTCAACTATTTGATCAAAAAATTATGTAATTTGTGAAAATTTATCTTTTTTAGCAGAAAATTAATTTTCTTAGTTTACAATTCAATTTTTTGTACAGAAAATTTGTCTTTTTGTCTTCAAAATTAACGATTTGCTAAAAAATTTTAACTTTGGATAGAAAATTATTCTTTGTATTAAAAATTTATTTTTTATTAAAAATTTAACAATTCTCATTTGTTACAAAATTGACATTTTAGTTTAAAAATTGAACTTTTTGATCGAAAAATCACGTAATTTGTGAAAATTCAACTATTTTTTAAAAAATTTAAATATATTCTCAAAAATTCGTTTTTTTGTAGAAAATGTATTTTTATGGTTCAAAGATGAACCATTTGGTTTTTTTATGAATTTTGATTAAAATAAGTCTTTTTAAATAGAAAATCAATATTCTCGTGAAGAACTTTTTCTGTTAAAAATTCAATTATTTGTTTGAAAATTTAACGGTTGCGTAGAAAGCTTTCCTTTTTTCTTCAAAATTCAATATTTAGTATAAAATATTTTTTTACTTACATCGGAAAATATTTTTTGTTAGAGATTAAACTATTTTGTTGAAAATTCGTCTTTATGTTTTGAAAATTAAACGATTTGTTAAAAAATTCTAACTTTTGTGTAAAAAATTATTCTGTTTTTGTTAAAAAATATTTTTTTAAAGGAAAATTTAACTATTCTATTTTTATTAAAAAACTGACATTTTAGTTGAAAATTTTAACCATTTAATCGAAAAATGACGTTATTTGTAAAAATTTATCTTTTTAAGTAGAATATGAATTTTCTTGTTTGACAATTTAACGGTTTTGTTAAAAATTTAAATATTTGGTCAAAAATTCGTTTTTTGTAGAAAATGTATTTTTATGGTTGAAAGATTATTGATTTGATTAAAACTTTATACGCTTGGTTGAAAATTCGTCTTTTTTTATAAAAAATTAATCTTTTTGTTTAAGATTATTTTTCTTAATAAACCAGAAAATACTTTTTCTTCAAGCATAAAACTATTTTGTAAAAATTTGTCTTATTTGCCTAATTCAACTGTCTTTGATTGAAAAAAAGCTTTCCTTAGTTAAAATATGAACTATTTAAATTGTTTTGATAATTCATCTTTTTTTTTTTTAATTTGACTGCATGTTAAAAAATAAAGCTTTTTTATTAATTAATATTCAATAAAAATTAAATAACTGTTTGGACTCTGATTATACGAAACAGAGTAGCAAGATTGAATCACGTAGGGGTGGTCTTACAGAAAATTAATTGTGTTTGTAATGTCGATATGGCTTCACCTACAGCAGCTCACCGAGAATACAAAACACCACGTTCTAATTAGTAGCTGTGGAGTGTCAGTATTTTCTATGTATGTATTTTTACATGGCGATTACTTGTCTGTTATTTTAGGTGAAACAAAAAAAAATCTGCCTTATCCCGGATTTGAACCTGGAACGCCACTATGCATGAGTGGAAATGAGCGGAACCAATTACGAAACCAAGGTTGTTGCAGATCATTTCTTGTTCATTTTTTCAACTTATATTCTGATTCAATAAAAATTATTTCGACTGAAGTATTCACTAAAAAAAAGTTTCGCAAGTAGAAGAGATGCAGATTCACGTAAGCATGTGGTGTAGGAGGCGTTTCTGGTTCAAATCCGGGCTGAGACAAATTTTTTTTATTCTTCGAAAAATGATGGAAAAGTTGTCGGGACTATTTAATATTTTTCTTAAAAATAATTATTTACTTTTACCAAAAAACATATCATTTTTTTAAGTTTAAGTGACAAACTCTTTGAAACTCTAATTTTACATTTTTTTTGGAAAAATATTTCGTGGGACTAAACCAATTTGAATGCAATTTTAAAGTAAATGAGATTTTGTGGTTGTTTATGGACATATTGTTTCCCAAGAAAATTAAAAAAAAGAACCAAAATAATCGATTGAAAGCGTTTCGAAAAAAGTCAATGTTTTTTTTTAATTACTAAAAAATAAAGAAATATGCATAAGATCTTATAGTAAATATTGGATAACATTTTTCAAAATAATTTTTCAAATTTACTATTTTTCTAAAAAATTGAACAATTTGGTAGAAAATCAATCTATATGTTTACAAATAAAGTTTTTTGTTAAAAAATTTTTTTGTTTGAAAATGGAACTGCTTTTTGGGAATAAAACTATTTTTTTTAAATTTAACTATTTTTTTTCAATTTGATTTTTTTTTGGTTAAAAATTAATTTTTTTATCTAAAAAATTAAACCTTTCTATTTTTGGTTAAAAATTCATCTGTTTTAGTAAAAAATTCAAATCTTTAGTTACAAATTCATTTTTTCTGTTTATAATTTGTCAACTCTTTGTTTAGAAATTCAATTCAGTATTTGGTTAAAAGTTAAATTATTTTCTCAAAATTCATTTTTTTCAATTTATCATATTTGTTAAAGATTCATCTCCTTGAATGAAAATAAAATGATTTTCCTAAATTTCTTATTTTTTTGTGAAAAATTAATATTTTTTGTTCAAAAATTCACTCTTTTTCTTAAAGCTTAACAAGTTAGTAAAAAATTTAACTATTTGGTTGAAAATTAACTTTCTTGTTGAAAAAATATATTTTTAGTAAGAAAATTCAATTATTTTGATGAAAATTAAACTATTTATTTGAAAAATTAACCACTGTTTCGCAAATTATTATTTTTTTTTTTTATAAAAAGTATTTTTTTATCAGAGAATTTAATCATTTCGTTTTTGGTAGTAAATTCATGTATTTTGTAGACTATTTGTCTTTTCTGTTGAAAATTACTTTTTTTTTAAAGAAATTTATTATTATTGTCAAAAAATTACATTTTCTGCTGGAAATTCAACTATTTTTGAGAATACTAAACTATTTGGTTAAGAATGAACTTTATTGTTAAAAATTTATATTTTTAGTAGAAAATTTTACTTTTTAATAAAAATTAAACTATTTCTTTGATAATTTTACCATTGTTTTGCAAATTATTTTTTTTCGCTCAAGAATAATTTTTTAAATTAAAAATTTAACTATTTCTTTATTTAATTAATTAAATTGAAATCTTTTAAAGGTAAAAAATTTACCTTTCTATGTGAAAATTCAAGCGCTTGTCAGGAAATTCATATATTTTATTCACAATTTATCTTTTCTGTTAAATTTTTTTTTTAACGAAAATTAACATTCATGGCTAAAAATTCACATATTCTGATGAAAATTTAAATATTTTCTAAAAAACTAAGCTATTTGGTTTAAAATTAACTTTATTGTTAAAAATTCACGTTTCTGTCAAAAAATTTAACTATTTTGATGAATATAAACTATTTATTTGAAAATTCATTTATTGTTTTAGAAATTACATTTTTTGTCGAAAAATTTACCTATACTATTTTTGGTTGTAAATTTACCTTTATAGTTGAAATTTAAGTAATTGGTTAAAAATTTATGTATTTTGTTAATACTGCGACTTTTCTGTTAAAAAATTAATATTTTTGTTTGAAAATTCACCTTCACTAATAGAAATTCAACAATTTTTTACATAAATAAACTATTTGGTTTAGAATAATCTCAGCATGGAAAATTTATATTTTTGGTAAAAACTTTTAATATTATGATAAAAATTAAACTATTAATTTCAAAATTCAACCATTGCTCTGCAAATATATTCGTTACGAAAATTAATTTTTTTTGCTTAAAAAATTATTTTTTTTTTGTGCAAAAATCTGCTGCTTGTTTAAAAATTCAACACCATATTTAGTTAAATGTTAAACATTTTTCTTAAAGATTAAATTTTTTCATTGAAGATTTATCATATTTGTAGAAAATTAATCCCCTTGAATGAAAATTAAATTATTTTCTTGAAAATTCGTATTTTCAGTAGAAAATTAATATTTTTGTATAAAAATTTGCCTTTTTTGTTGAAAATTCAACAATTTAAAAAATTTAACTATTTGGTTCAAAATGAACTTTTTTGTTAAAAACTTAGTTTTTTCTCTCGAAAATTTAAAAATTTGCTGCAAAATTTGAATATTTAGTTGAAAATTGACTTCCTTGTGGATTACTTATATTTTTTGTAAAAAATTCAACTAGTTTATTAGAAATTAAGGATTAAGAAATTCAACTATGTTGATAAAAATAAAAATATTTATTTGAAAATTCATTAATTGTCTTACAAATTACATTTTTTATCGGAAAATTTACCTATACTATTTTTGGTTGTGAATTTATCTTTTTAGTTGGAATTTGAGTACTTGGTTAAAAATACATGTATTTTGTTAACACTGCGTCTTTTCTGTTAAAAAATAATTATTTTTGTTTGAAAATTTACCTTTTCTATAGGAAATTCAACAATTTTTAACTAAACTAAACTATTCGGTTAAGAATAATTTTAGCATTGAAAATTAATATTTTTGGTAGAAACTTTACATATTATGATAAAAATTAAACTATTAATTTCAAAATTCACCCATTGCTCTGCAAATTAATTTTTTGGCTAAAAATTAACTTTTTTGTCGGAAAAATAAAATATTCCATTTCAACTTTATATTTGGTTAAAAGTTAAACATTTTTTTTAAGATTAATTTTCTTTTATTGAAGATTTATCATATTCGTAGAAAATTCATTCGCTTGAACGAAAATTGAATTATTTTCTTTAAAATTCGTCTTTTCGCGAAAATTAATATTCTTGTTTAAAAATTTTCCCTTTCTCTTGAAAATTCAAAAATTTAGAAAATGTAACTATTTGGTTCAAAATTAACTTCTTTGTTGAAAAATCATATTTTAGACTAAAAATTTAACTTAAATTTTTATATGAAAATTCATTAATTGACGTTAAATTAATTTTTTTCACTGAGCATTAATTTTTTTATGTGAAAATTGAACCATTCCATGTTTATTTAAAAATTTGTCTTATTATAAAAAAATTTAAGTACTTTGTTGAAAATTCATGTATTGTGATGATAATTCGTCTTTTCTGTTTTTTCATGATTTTTGGTAGAAAATTAATATTATTGGTTGAAAACTTAGTTTTTCTCTTGAAAATTCCAAAAATTTGCTAACAATATGAATATTTATTTAAAAATTCATTAATTGTTTTACAAATAATATTTTTTATCGGAAAATTCAACTATACTATTTTTGATTGTAAATTTATTTTTTCAGTTAAAATTTAAGTACTCGGTCAAAAATTCATGTATTTTGATAATACTGCGTCTTTTCTGTTAAAAAATTAATATTTTCGTTTAAAAATTCACCTTTTCTGATGGAAATTCAACAATTTCTTACAAAACAAAACTATTTGGTTTAGAATAATTTTAGCGTTAAAAATTTATATATTTGGTAGAAACTTTAAATGTTTTGATAAAAATTAAACTATTAATTTCAAAATTTAACCATTGCTTTGCAAATTGATTTTCAGGGCTAGAAATAAACGTTTTTGTCGAAAAATTTAAAAATTCCATTTTAACTTTATATTTGGTTGAATTTTGAACATTTTTCTTAAAGATTGAATTTTTTCATTAAAGATTCATCATATTTGTAGAAAATTCATCCCCTTTAATAAAAATTCGTCTTTTTAGTAGAAAATTAATTTTCTTGTTTTAAAATTTCACCTTTTCTTTTAAAAAGTCAAAAATTTAGAAAATTCAACTATTTGGTTCAAAACTAACTTTTGTGTTAAAAAATAATATTTTCGACTAAAAATTTAACTGTTTTGTTAAAAATCAAACCGTTTATATGAAAATTCATTGATTGGCATTAAATTGATTTTTTTCACTAAACATTAATTTTTTTATGTGAAAATTTAACTATTCCATGTTTGGTTGAAACTTTGCCTTTTTATGTAAAAATTTAAGTACTCGGTTAAAAATTCGTGTATTTTGAGGATAATTCGTCTTTTCTGTCTTTTCATCATTTTTGGTAGAAAATTAATATTCTTGGTTAAAAACTCAGTTTTTCTCTTAAAAATTCCAAAAATTTGCTAAGAAATTTTAATATTTAGTTGAAAATTGACTTTCTTGTTGATCATTTATATTTTTGGTAAGAAATTCAACTAGTTCGTTAAAATTAATTATTTAAAAATTAAACTATTCCTATCATTAACCATATTATACTGACTTTTAACAGACTTTTTAAAAAAATTGTTAGCAATAATTATTTTGCCAGGTAATTTTTTAAAAATATAATTAATTTTTGGTGAAATAAAAAAAAAATTAGGTTAAAGCAACATATGACGTAAATAAAATATGTGGAAGGTCTGCTGGTGGTGTTTTTGTGACTACAAAAGTATTAACCGGATTATTTTTTTTATTGACAATAAGTTAAGATAAGATATATTAGTTTGTGAATAATGACTTTTTTATTTTTAAACAATAAATGCTTATCATACTGTTTCACAATTTTGGCACCTAATTGTTTTAATAAAGATGAGAGAGTTACACAATCGCCTTATTTCATTTACCTTTTCAATTTGTTGCGATTTTTGTTTCTGAAAAAATATTTTAATTAATATATTAAATACTAAATGAATTCATAAATTTTCACATTTTTTATTTCACATTTTATTATTAGTAAAATGTTAATAGTATAATAATAGTATTTATAGTATTCAATAGCCTTCTGAGTCATTTTTTTAACTGTGGTACAAATAAATCCTGACAAGGCCAAAAGAAGAATTTTGCAATATTTCTGGAAGGGTTTTAATTACAACTTCCTACTATAATTTAATTTTTAAGAGTTTATTTTAAAAAACAATATTTTTTTAATCACAAAATGTAACTGCGTTCGACTCAAAAAATTATTCTGTCAGATTATTTTTTTGAGTTTATAGTTATTTTTATTTGAATAGAAAAATATTGTTTATTTAATTCAAAAAAAATATTTTTCTGAGCAATAAATGATAATAGTTATGTTTTAAAATATTGATGTATTATCAGATTAATAAAGATGAGTGTTTTACAATCGAAATATTATAATAGCATTCAATTGCTATCGGCTATAATGGGTTACGGCTTTTTTTGACTAGCGCAAATCAATTCTGACAAGCCAAAAAGAAGAATTTTTTGACAGGTTTTGAATTAATTTCATATCTTTGTTCAATTTTTCAAAATTTAAGTAAAAAGCGAATTTTTTTTTAACGAAAAGATTGCATTGACCTTGCCAAAAGAAATTCTACGTCTCCTTATGCGTCGAAGCGGAGGCTAAAACCTTAATGATTATAAGAATATATGATCAATATTTTATGAGATCATTAAAAATTTAAAAAAAGCTCAGAAACGAAATTCATTTTTATCTTGTTTTATTGAAGAGGAATGATGTAACAAAGTAAGCATTTTTTGAACTAAAGTGAAATAGATGGGCGAATATCTTAATAAACAGTATATATATCGAAACATTTCGCAAAAAATTTATGTAGTTCAATTTACTTTGCTTAGAGAGCATGAAGAGAATTATTGATACTCATTTTTTTCTTTTAGTGGTATTCCTTACTGCTATCGGTAAATATATTTTCCTATAGATAATAATATATTTTCAGAAAAACATCCACAATGTAAAAAATTTCATCAAGTAAAAATTTATCAGTTCAAGCAACATCATTTGTAAAATCATAGTTTGACAACTAAATATACGAATTTTTTAAAATGACTTAAAAAAATTGCACTTGAAAAAATTATTTCAAAGAAGAAATTTCCAAGAAAGTAGTTAGATTTTCATTAAAAAGGATGGATTTTCGAATAATTTTTAAATAATTTTTGAATGATTTTTACAAATAATTTTCTTTTTCAACAAAGAAGTTAATTCTTTAACTAAGTAATTTAATTTTCAACCAAAAAGATTAATTATCTACCAAAAATGATAAGCTTACAATAAAATACATACATTTTAAAGAAAAAATATAATAATTAAATTTTAATTAAAAAAAATAATTTTCATTTAACTGAGTAGAATACTTGCATTTTTCACCAGAACGATGGCTCTTAAAATAATAAAATGCCTTTTTAACAAAAAAGTTAAATATTTAACCAAGTAGTAACAGAATTTCTAGCTGAAAAAATTATGTTTGAACAAAATGAAATATTCATTAAAAAAAAGTATTTAAGAAAAAAAATTTTTAAACGTGGAAATGGTATTTCGAGCAAGACAGATAGCTCTTAAAATAATTAAATGATTTTCTGCAAAAAAGTTTAAATTTCAACCAAGTAGTAACTGACTTTTCAACCAAAAAAATTAATTTTCCACCAAAAAATATAAACTTACCATGGAATACATATATTTTCAACCAAATTGTTCAATTTTTAAACAAAAATAGAATAATGAAATTTTGGTCAAAGATTAATTAGAAAAAAAAAATAATATAAAAAAGTAGTTTAATTTTCAACCAGAGAGATGGATCTTCAAATAATAAAATGAATTTTTAACAAAACAGTTAAAATTTTAACCAGGTATAGTAACTGAATTTTCAACCAAGAAGATTAATTTTCTACCCAAAAAGATAAATTTCCAATAAAATATATAAATTTCTAAACAAATTGTTGTTTTTCAAACCAAAGTAGAATGAAATTTTAGGTTGAGAAAAACAATTTTTAACAAAATAGTTGAATTTTTAGCAACAGAGATGGATTTTCAAATAATAAAATAAAATTTTAACAAAGAAGCTTAACCTTTAACTAATTATTTCGATTGCCAACCAAAAAGAATTATTTTCTACCAAAAATGACGAACTCACAATAAAATACATACATTACACACCAAAATGTTAAACTTTTAACTAAAAGTGATCAATTTAAAAAAAATAATAATAATCCAATTTTTATTTAAAAATACAATTTTTTTCAATTGAAAAAAATAGTTAAATTTTCCACCAGAACGATTGCTCACCAAATAAAAAAATGCATTTTTAACAAAGAAGTTAAATTTTTAACCAAGTAGTAACTGAATTTTCAACCAAAAAGATCAAGTTTTCACTAGAAAAGATAAATTTCTAACAAAATGAAAAAATTTTCAACCAAATTGTTGCATTTTCAACCAAAAATAAAAAAATGAAATTTTAAGTTTTTCTTTATTCATTCTATATCCCCTGAGGGTTCACATGACCTCCGTTTCTTACAAGACCATCTACAACTTTATATCAACTTTTCTTTACTATTCAAAATTATTTACAACTATTTACATCAATTCTTACATCTAGATCCTTGTTTCTATATTACTTCTTACAGATATTTACGGTTCTAGTCTATGCGACTTTCGTTTCCTTTTTTCTTTCACTACTCCTCTATCTCATTTTCATTTCACTATTTTTTTCATATCCATTCTTTCATTCTCTCTCATTCGCCTACTTTTAACGTCCTCCAACTCCTTTATCCACTCTTCACTCATTACATCCTTCCCAAGAATCTTTACAACATTCTCTTGCCAAATTCCTTGATCTTTCATTCTTCTTCTACAACCTTCCCATACATGCTCCCGCGTTTCCTCCTCCTACTCACATATTCTACACTTTCTGTTCTCTTTCTTTTTCCAATACATTTCCTCCCTTAACACCTTTCCCAATCTAAATCTTGCTATTCTGGTCAATCTTCTCTCTCCCTAGCCCTTTCCTAAATACTTTGATATTCCTTCTTTTTTTATCATCTTATACCATTTATTATAATTTGATTTCTTAATAATTTTCCATCTTTCCATTAATTTTCTTTTCCTATCGCTTCTCTCCAATTCTTTATAACATACTCCATTTCCCTCTCCTATATCTCTAGCACTAAAGAACTCCCTTCTTTCTTCTTTCCATCCTGCTAGTTCTATCGACCTTTCTCTCCTTTCTTCTACCACCAGCAAACACTTTTTTGTTGATTCCTCTTCCTTTTTTCTCCTTTAGCTTCGTCTCAAATTGAAATGCCCTCTTTTTCGCTCTTGTACTTAATTTATCTCTTTGCGCTTCAACTCCCACCATATACTCAGGTGTCCTCCAGTCTACACCTACCGTCTACCTTATATACCTTTTTTGTAAACTTTCGATCTCTTTCCTTTCCTTCCATCCC
The DNA here is from genome assembly GCA_032357855.1 of Amphibolips quercusostensackenii. Taxonomy (NCBI): domain Eukaryota; kingdom Metazoa; phylum Arthropoda; class Insecta; order Hymenoptera; family Cynipidae; genus Amphibolips; species Amphibolips quercusostensackenii. The sequence goes on from JAUELO010000127.1 coordinate 1,312,793, forward strand.
CATATTTCTGCTCCATAACCTAATATCGGCCATACCAGCGTGTCAAACAACCACATTCTCCTTCTCCAATCTTTTTTGAACCTTCTTTTTCCTATTCCCCATATCTGTTTCATTACCCCTGCCGCTTTTTTATCCTTTCTCTTATATGAGCTGTATGGTCTCCATTTGTTTTTAAGGTATATACCAAATATTTAAACTCCTTTACTTCTTCTAACTTGACTCCCTTCCATCTCCCAATCCATTCTTTCTTTCTTCCTCCTCCTTTTCTAAACCTCATTATCTTTGTCTTTTCTACATTCAAATTCAATCTTTTTCCATCTAAGTATTTCTCCACTCCTGTAATTAAGCCCGCCATCCCTCCTTCATCCTCTGCCATCAACACTATATTGTCTGCATATTCCAGCATATATATCTTTTCCTCTCCCATCCTAACTCCTCCCCATCCCTTTTCCTTTATTTTCTCTTCCAAGTCTAAAATTAATACATTGAATAAAAGTGGACTCAGAGGACAACCTTGCCTTACTGCTCTCACTAACCAGAAGCTATCCCCTACTTGTTCTCCTACCTTTACCTTGCTTTTTGTCTCTCTGAAAATTTCCGATAACCTCTTTACTAAGCCCTCTCTTATCCCCTTTTTCACCATAACTTTTTCCATCTCGACTCGGTTCAAGGAGTTAAACGCCGCTTTTAAGTCCACGAACATTGCTATCATTGACCCTTTCTCTCTTTTAATCCTTTTGTTTATCAGATAATTTAGAACATATATGTTGTCCATCACCCCCATTCCTTTTCTAAATCCTGTCTGATTCGGTTGCACTACCCTATTTTCCTCAACATCTTTCTTTAATCTCCCCGACAAAACTGTTACATATACTTTATACAATGTTGGCATCAGCGTCACTTCCCTATAATCTTTAACCTTCTCCCCTTTGCCTTTCTTCACTATGGGTACCACTACTCCTACTTTTCATAACTCTGGCCACCCCTCTTTTCTCCATACTCTATTGCTCATTATCCATGCCCATCCCTTTAGTTCTGTCCCCCCATATTTTCAGACTTAATTTGGAATCTCATCTATTCCAGGCGCCTTTCCATCTTTCATTATTCCTAACACTTTGGCTATTTCTTCCCTTGTTATGTCCTCTTCTTCATCTCTTCCGTCTTAGCCTTCTCCACCTCTTCTTCAAACCTTTTATTTTTCTCTTCTTTCTTTTGATCACACAACTCAGTATACTCCTTTTTTTTTCTCTTGTATTCCTCTTCACTACTTTTCCCTTTTCTCCATTTTCTTAATTGCTTTCTAACCCCCTTCTTTTTCTCTTTGCATTCTTCATCTCATCCACTTCTATTCCCGCCTTTACTAACTTCTTCTTTGCTTGTACTCTCTAATATTCTTTTTATTTCTCCTATCATTAACACCATCTCCTCGTTTACATTTTCCTCTCCCATTTTGATCTTTCTGACCTTTTCCTTAAACTTTTCTATTCCTTCCCTTGACCAATCCCCTCTTCTTGCTCTTTTTACCTTTTTTCCTTTTTATCCATATTGTTATTACTTTTTTCCTTCTTCTAATGTCACTATTAGCGGAAAGTGATCTGAGTGTTTATAATCTCCTATTTCTTATTTCTTGAACTTCCCTGTTACCTTATAGTCCACTATCACATAATCAATTACCGTTCCCTTTTCTCCCCCTGAGCGTGTATATTCATCTTCCTCATCCCCTTCTATATTTTCGTTCAAGATAAACCATCCCATCTCCTCCAAACACTTTAACAATTTCTTTCCCTCCCCATTGAGTATCTTGTCTTTAGAATTTCTTTCCC
>JAUELO010000127.1:1583604-1593633 GCA_032357855.1 Amphibolips quercusostensackenii
TCTGTCTGTACGTCCGGACGTTCAACCGTCCGTCCGTTAGCACGATAACACTCGAAAAATTAAACAGATCAAATCAAGCTTCGTTGCACTTTTTCGTGTACTTGAAGGAAAAACAAGTTTAAAAATTAGCCTTTCATGTCCAACGGTTTTGGTTTCATCCATACAGAATTTTATACAGAAATCAAATTTTCCCAAATGTTATTCCAAACTACGACAGATATATGTAAAAATCTTACCTTTTAAAATTCAAGGTCAAAATGTCAACAAGTTTAATTTAATAATAGTGTATTTTCTTTTGTTAAATCTTCTTCGGCTTTAACAAGCACATTCTCCTCACGTATCTCGTAGCTTTGCGCTCGATTAATCTACATTATATTAAACTCTATTACTAAATGTATATTATATTTTTTTCTGTACCTTAGGCTGCAACTGTTTATTCAGATATTGCAAAATAGAATGTAAATATTATTTTTTATGATCACTGCAGTATTTATTCTTATTTTGCATTAATTATTATTTTTAGCTACCCTAAAAAATGTATCATTTGAATAAATGTTAATTGCACTACGTGACAAAATTTTATAAAATTTTTGTTTACTCGATTTTTATGATATTTATTTATTTATTCTTAAACGCTGATTCTAAAACTGAACTTTTTTTGGTAGCATAAATATTTTCGAAGATATTTAAGATTTAATGTTTAATATCACCGAAGACTTTTTAAACTCGCTTTTCTTATAAACGTGAAAAAATAGAACATTTTCGCTTTTATTTTCGCATTCCACGAAAAAAACACATAATGTTATGTCCAATAAATTTATAATAGAGAAAATCTTGTTATACAATTTCACAAAAATTTAAAAATTCACTTAAATGTACCACTAAGTTAAAAAACTCTATTAAATTCATGTTCACTCGATTTTTGTCATATTTATTCACATACTCTAAAGTAGCGATTTTGAAACTCACCGTCTTATTTTTTGTAGCATCAATATTTTCTAAGATAATCCAGATTTATTGTTCAATATTATATAAAAAATGAAAAAAGCATATTGCACACGTACCCTTAGGTTCATATTCTACGGGAAAAGCAAACTGAATTGTTCGATCAGTTAATGATAAACAAAATCTTGTTACCTATTGTGATTTAAATTCATAACATGCATTGATATTGAAACATAAGTATTTTTACTGTCTTCTTTTTATAATTAAAAAAAGTGCACATCCTGAAAAAACAATTTTGTCTCTGAACATATTATTGTAGCTTGTGTCATTTTTTCACAAATTTGATTTGTTCATTTGCAATATTATTTTTCACGATGTAAACAAAAAATACGCGTCCTAGCATAAAACTGTTCTTAGAAAATGTTTAGTTATAATTCAGGCAACAAATTTTGGTAAATGGAATTTTATTGTATCTTGTGCTATTTTTCCAAAAAGTCTTTTTTTCGTTTTTTGTGCCGTTTTCTCAAAAATTTAAATTTTGTATTTTTTAAGTTATTTTTCACGATAAAAATAAAACCTACGCATCTTATCAAAAAATTATAAATAACCAATTTATAGTTCTTTTTTGGACTAACAACTTTTTTCCAGTCATGGTTTTTTCGGAACTTGGATCGTTTTTTTAAAAAATTGTATTTCTTATTTTTAATGTGATTTCTTACGTCTTGTACAAAAACTGCGTGTTTCATTAAAAAATGATTAATAAAAAATGTTTAGCTCTTTTCAGTTAAACAACTTTTGTCAAACCATTTTCTTACGTGGCTTGTCTTATTTTTCAGAAAATTTAGTTTTTTATATATAGTGTTATTTTTTATGTATAATGTTATTTTTTATGTATAATGTTTTTTATTATTAAAATGGAAACCATGCGTCCTATCTAATGTTATTAGTATCAAATTTATAGCTCTTTTTTAGGTGAATAACTTTTGTTCATTCATTTTTTTCGTATCTTGCATAGTTTGACAATAGAATTTTTGATGTTTTATTTTTTCGGAAGTTTAAAATCAGAACGGTTAGTCAAATAATAATGTTTAACACCCAATTTTTTTCTGGTCCCGAAAAACTTGTGCCAATGATGACGACGACAACAACAACCACTCGAAATGTGGATATTAATAGAAAACCGCGATAGTCAGTTTTCACATAAAAATAATACCTTCTCATTACAAGGAGACCCAAATAGCACAAAAGTTTGCCTGAATATTCCTGGAACATTTCAATCGAAAGTTTGGGGAATTCAGAAAAATGTTCCAAGAAGGTTTCCGGAGGTAGGTGAATGTCAGCGTAACCAGGAAGTTTTTCATGTAAAGTTCAGGAAATGTTTGTGAGAAATTTAATTACTAAAATTAGTTAAATTTATGTAACGCAAAAAATTTCACCAACATTTCACAAACCTTTCTTAAGTACCTTCTTGGATACCTGAACATTTATCTACTCCTAGGAACCTTCCAGGAAGATTTTTCAGAATTCTACAAACCTTGCACTGCAATGTTCTAGAAATATTCAGGAAAACTTTTGTACTATCCAGAAATGTAAAACCTAAAATTAAAATTATGAGCCAAATGTCACGAATTGCGGGGGGAAATCTCAACAAGAAATTATTGCTTTCAAAAAGTTTCGAAAAATTTATTTTAACTATTTTTTAACAGAACTTTTAGTTTTTAATCTATTTGTCGAAATTGGTATGCAAAAATTGAAAATCCTAATCTCACGCCAAATGATGCGAGACACGTGAAAAGTCTAAAAAAAGATTTATAGCTTTTAAAAATAGGCATTAAAAAATGAGACATTCCTTTTTTTACCATAACGATGCGAGAAACGAAAAAAGTCTAACAAAGCGATTGCAAATTCTTATTGTAAGGTAGCTTAGAAAATCAATATACATTAGGAAATGTCTGAAAAACACGAACACAAAGCCCGAGTGTAATGATTAGAATGTGTGACTCTCGGCCTCTGGGATCTGAAAGAGATAATTTCGCTAAAGATTCATTCAAGCCTGCCAAGTGCAAATAATTAATATCAGAGCGCGAAACGCGAGATCCGACAGACGCGCGCCATGGACGCGCGCAAATTTCGGGGCCAAGCGAGCCCTGTGCACACCGTGCAATGAGCACGTGCCTGCTCATCAGGCTTATTTTTTAATACGCTAATTCCCTAACCTATAGGCTTTTTTGTTAAATAAACAGATTAATGCTTCAGTTTTTAATGCTAATGATTTTTACGTCTTTGACAATTTTTTAGAACACTTTTTAAATAATACTTTAAAATATGTAAAAAAAATGTTTCTCTTTGTTTTTAGCCTATTTTAAAAATGTCAGAATACTTTATTTTCATTTGAAGTAGAGAAGAGGTTCGCAGGTTGCCATTACTGCTGTATTTTGACATTATAGCAATGGCATAACCTAAAGTCCAAATGACATCGACGTCAAAAGAGTAGTTGTTATTTTTAATCTACTTCTGAAGCAAAAAGACACAATAACACAGCGTTTTCTAAACAAAGTGTGAAATATTACTTCTTAATAACTTGAAAAATCAAAATGGTGTTTTTGCTCTGTGCACATAAATTGAACATTTTTATCGACAATTTGATGTTAATATTTGTGCTATGTTGCTTTTTAATTTAATGTACATCATTCAAACAGAATTACAAACATATGAATTGGCAATATTTTTACATGTACCTATTCAAAAATTGCGTCAAAATGCAGGTTGTCACCTTTGCTGGCTTGAAGGTTGCCACCTCTCACTTCTTTGCTTGTTTACACTCATATGCCATTTTTCATGATGATCTTATGTTAACAATCGTCATTAAGTCAAAAGTCAAGTGTTTTCATTGCATTTTAGTGATATTTTCAGTGATTTGTTTACATTTTTGATACATTTTTAGTATGACAGCGCGCAGATTAAGAAAAACAGACCGCGTCATTGATGAATTTGATTTGATTTTTCATGACAATTATTCAAGGGGTGGCAACCAGCACGCTAAAATTTCGAAGGGTCGATTTTAGATACTCTTGAAAATTTGCTGTGAAATTTTCAGTTTTTGAAAATTCAAATGAGTTTCAGCTCAGGATTGTCGCTTCTTATTTTCTTTCACAATATATATGTATATATCAACAATTATTGATTTTATAACAAGTTATGATAAAAAAAGCTATGGGCTGACATCTTGCAAGCCTTTTTTCTATAAAATACTTAAAAATCATGAAAAAGGTATATGTGGAGAAAAGTCAAAGGCTGGAACAGGGTGCCATAAATATTCAAAGATGTTGATTGCATGAGTTTTGATAACTGGTCAAAATTTTATTAGAAACCATGTCTAAGAGCTTCTCAGTACATTTACTCTCAACGTTTCGACTGTTCGTCGACAGTCCTCATCAGAATAAATACTAGTTCAAAATGGAAACAGGTGAATCTGTGTGACAAAACATAACGAAATATAAAAGCATGACACAAGACTTAAAAAGGATAGTTAAAAGTATTGATGATTTTTCAAAAATTAAGTAAAAATGGAACAAATGCAAGTTGACAAATTGGACCAAACAAGAAAACAAAATGAGGTGAGCATATAAAACAAGAGAAAAATGTTGATATAAATAGTCATTACCTGGTAGTTTTACAGTATAACAATGTTCGGAAGCTCGGAAGTTATAAAAAACTTATTGTTAGATTCCGTTTGCTAGACGAACTTAATTAACAATTGAAATTAATCATTAACATATAACAACACGTTTGTATTCCTGATGTCCAGTAGACGGAATGAGTACAGCAAAGACCACAGCAGATGTACTCGTATATCAAATAGGATAACTTACGTTGACATGGTAGCACACTGCGTGCAACTGTTGCGCATTGCCTAGTTCATATTAAGTAATAACGGTATATTGATGTTACAGAGAAGAAACGGAGAAAATTGCAAGATAAAAGGAACAATCATTTGTTTATTTTATAAAAAGTTATGACATTAAAAATCAAAGATAAATTGTATAGAAGGTAATAAATAAGATAATTATATTATTGGGTAGCATGAATGAGACTATTATACGTTATGCTTATATGATCAATATCTGTTCTAAAATCAAAATTGTTATTATCTTTGACAACATAAAACATTTTCATAAATTTACATTAAAAATAGTATGCTTATTTGTCAAGGATGATAGAATTTTCATAATTCAAGAAGTGCTTATTTAAAGTAGAATGCTTTAAAAAAGCAGTGTTAAGTTTTTTGTTATTACAATTTTTTTGTGTTTCTTTCATCTTACGTCAATATAACGTTTAATTTCACCGATATGACATTGATTACAATTGATATAATTAATTTGTAAATAACGAAAGAGATTTTGTTTTTGGGAAAGCATTACGTCCATTAACATCATTTGTAGGATCTCCATTATGATATATCTCTGAATACTCAGCAATATCTATTAAAGCAATTTTAGGTTATACTTCTCGGCATGTTAAAGATAGCTGGAACTTTGTGAAAAAGGTTTCTAAATTCACAACACCTGACGAATATGAATTTTTTAGTCTTGATGTAAAATCACTTTTCACTAACATTCTACATTATCTTGTTCTTGAGGCGGTAAAGAACAAATGGAACTTAATTAAATCTCATACTAAATTACCGTATGAATTTTTCATGCAATGATTTAGATTTTTTTAGAAAATACTTACTGTGCATTCTAAGGAAAAAAATGTTATAAACAGATATACGGTGTACCTATGGGCTCACCTATATCTGCCGCTGTATCTGATTTAGTTATGGAAGTCTTAGAACATGACATTCTTTCTGATAATCAGCATTTAACTTCACTGTTTTTTTATCGTAACATCGACGACATCTTGTCCTGTTTACCTCACAATCAAATAAAAACTTTTTAAGATCTTTTCAACGCATATCATAACAGATTGCAATTCACGATAGCACATGAACAACAGAAAAGTATTTTTTTTTAAATGTCTAAATCTCCCATATTAATGGTAAAATATACCCTAACTGGTTCCGTAAGCCTACTTAATCAGGCAGATACACTAATTTTAAATCTATTACCTATCCTCCCTATAAAACCAGTTTATTAATAGTTTGCTTGACAGAGCCGTTAAATTATCTCATTCTTCTTTTCATCACCATAGTTTTGAAATTGTTTCTCTTACGCTTAAAATCAATGGCTTTCCAGAAAAACTAGTTAATTAACTAATGAAAAAGAGTTATTAGGATCAGTATTCTTCGTTAAAGTTCCAACGACAGATTAAACAGTGACTTCCACTTAGATCGTTCCATTGTTCTACCTTAAAATCCACAAATTTCCAGAATTCTTTAAAAATTATACAAGAAACATAATATCAAAATCATTTTCAAACCTGTTAAAGATCATTTTAATTTGTTCAAAACTCAAAAAGATCCAATTTCTAAAAGCAAAGTCACTTACGTTATTTACAAATTAACTTGCATTAATTGTAACCAATGTTGTATCGGTAAAACCAAACGTTAAATAAACATAAGATTAAAGGAACACAAGAGAGATTGTAATAACAACAGACTAAACCCTGCTTTTTTCAAGCATTCTACTTTAAATAAGCACTTCTTCAGTTATACAAATTTTATAATCCTTGACAAAAAAGCATACTATTTTAAACGCAAATTTATGGAAATGTTCCATATTTTCAAAAATAATAACAATATTAATTTTAGAGCAGACATTGATCATATGAGCATAACGAATGATAGTCTTATTCATGCCACCCAATAATATAATTATCTTATTTATTACCTTCTATACAATTTATCTCCAATTTTTAATGTTATAACTTCTTATAAAATACACAAATCATTGTTTCTTTTATCTTGCAATTCTCTCCTTTCCTTTCTCTGTGACATCAATGTACCGTTATTACTTCATGAGAACTAGGCCATGCGCAACAGTTGAACTCAGTGTGCTACTATGTCAACGTGAGTAGGCCTATCTACTATACATCTTCTGTGGTATTTGCTGTACGTTTTTCGTCTGCTGGACGGCAGGAATACAAACGTGTAGTTATATGTCAATAATTAATTTTAATTTTTAGCTGAGTCCATCCAGCAGACGGAATCTAACAATAAGCTTTGTATAACTTTAGAACTTCCGAACATTGTTGTACTGTAAAACTACCGGGAAATGAATATTTATATCAAGATTTTTCTCCGTTTTATATGCACACCTCATTTTGTTTTCTTGTTCGCTCTAATTTGTCAACTTGAATTCGTTTATTCTTACTTAATTTTTAAAGAATTATCAATACTTTTAATTAAGCTTTTTAAGTCTCAGGTCATGCTTCAACATTTCGTTATGTTTTGTCACAGAGGTTCACCTGTTTTTATTTCAAACTAGTATTTATTCTGATTAGGACTGTCGACGAACAGTCAAAATGTAAAGAATTAATGTACTGAAAGGCTCTCAGACATGGTTTTTAATAAAATGTTGACCAGTAATCAAAACTCATTGAATCAACACCTTTAAATATTTAAATGCTTTGGTCCTAAGGGTGATGAAAATTCCTATCGTTTAGAAACCTATTGTCAAATTTGTTGTATTTACAGTTTTTGATAGTGGACAGTTATGAAAATAAAAAATAAATTGTTTTGCTTTATTTTTGAAATTAAAAAAAATTTTTTTAAAAACATGATTTTTGGATTGAGTTAAATCCACTCTTTTTCAGAAAAAGTTCAATAAGTCAAACCTGAAATTTATTGAGCTTAATTTAAAGAAACATGCTTATATTTCATTCTTCTGGAATAAATTTGCTGCCGCGATTTTCAAATTTTAGGATATTGGTTTTTTCTTTTGCGATTTTGGAACACTTGCATCAATGAAATATTGCTTTTAAGCATCAAACGTTTCTTCCACCCCCGTTGAAATGCATAATGCATATAATATAATTTCAAAAGCATGCTTAATTGTTTCTTTTTTTCTTAACTCACATAAAATGTCATCAAATTAGAGAAAAAATTATTAGCCTTAACCTAATATGTTACAGAGTTTACAGTCTGTTATGTACCCTGCTTGTAAGAAAAAAAACACCCTGTATATAATAGTCAATACTATGTACATAGTACACTCATATCTGTGCCCACACAAATATTATTGATTACACGTGTAACACCCTGGTATAAAAGGTGGCATCTCGTGCTTTCATTAGCTATTCTATTTAGTTTATCCGCGCTAGTACTTAGCTCTTCTAACTTAACTTTTCTGTCCCGTGTGATTCGCGCTACTTCGCGCCTAAGCTCTTCTTGTCTTGTCTTTACCAGTCTGTTTTTAAATGAAGTTATAAAAAGTATTTTTAAGCAGAAAAAACTTCTAGCGATCCTTCAGTGCATAAAATTTTCTGGCGATCCTACCATGATAGGAGCACACGATCCTGTATCTACGGAGCAGAAGGTATCAAAAGGCCATTATATTGAAAAAACGAACTTGAAACAAAGAAAAAGCATTCTACGGAATTAAAAAAAGAAAGGAACTTAAATAACACAGATCATGGATTCTACGGAATCTAGAGAAAAGACAGCGAGAAGTTTCACGGAACTCAAAAGAGGAGCTTTGCACTTTTTCTACAGAAGAGCCCGAGAAAAGAGAAAAACTGAGTAAGTGAAAAACTCAAGAAAAAAGTACTACTCATTGTTATAATTAGTGCCTGAACTAAGTAGGGTACTGTACTACGTGAAACAATTGAGTGTGACATTCTAAAAAAAAAAGAATCGAGAAAGGGTACGCGACATACTGCAATAAATTCCTACGAGGCCCGCGATCAGGCGGATGAATCAACGACCTAACAACAAAAGGTGAAAAGACAAGAAAGCAGGGATCAATAAACGTAAACGCAGCAACGCAACGAGATGGCAGCAACAGGGTGAGATGGCGAGGAAGCGGTAATCAACGCAGCACGTAAGCAACTCACATCAAACAACAAGGAATTGATCTGCGCCTAGCGACAAGACTAAGTGAGAATAGAAGATTTTTAATGTAAGGTAAGAAGATAAGATTATAAGAATTTTCAGAAATTGAAAATTGGATTTTTTGTGCACAAGCTTATGGTGTTCCAGTATCTGAATATTCGAAATTCAGAAGTTAAGTAAATCGTTGCATTTCAGAGAAAAGGTAGTAACGGATAATTCTATAAATTATATCAAGACAACTGACGACGAAACGGAGGACGAAAAAAAAGTAAGGACTGCTCGAAGCGTGGAAACGCGAACTCGTAACTATACGACGCACGCATCTTACCCTTCCAGCCGTCTACCAGGTCAGATTTTTAGGTTTACTATATTTAATCCTTCAGCCGCACCACCCACTAAACTACCTCGCAATATTGGCAACCAAGAGCAAGGTCAGGTCCTTATTAATTTACTGCCAGTGAAAGATAGAATGAGAACCATTAAAGAAATAAATAGACACGATGATATAGCAATTGAATATTTCACCAAATCTGTTGAATAAAAGGAAAACAAAGATGTGGTCAACGCGATTTATTATTAGATTTGAATATTGCCAGAAAAATAAAAGGAAATGCAGAAAGATCAATCAGGTACACAAGCATAAGTTCTTTCAATGACTTATATAGTACATTACCACAGGCTTTATCGCAATTGGGATCTGTATCTGCATTAAGATCAAAATTTGAAATTATAAAACAAAGAAAAGCTGTATTAATGCAAAGCTTATAATCTAAAGTTTGGACAAGTAGTAAATAAAATAAAACATGCAGTGCAGAAAAAACATACAAGTATAAATAAAAGGAAAGTTGCTTTGAATATAGAGAACGGAGAATTTTTAAAATGATATTTGTTAAATTCAAAAAGAAAAATGGGCTTACAAGAAAAAACAAAAAAGCCCGTTGATTAAATTGAATATTAAAATCTAGCTATAGCAATGGAAATGTGGTTGAAGGAAGCACAGCGCGTTAGCCCGTCGTTATTCAATAAATCGATAACTCAAATTTCGAGACCACAAATGTTGACATCTATACATAGGCCTCAGGCGAATACAA
>JAUELO010000127.1:1731610-1742710 GCA_032357855.1 Amphibolips quercusostensackenii
TCGTTTAAGACAGTTGTAAAGATCTTATAAAGTGTGTTCAAACAAGTTATTGGCCTGTAATTTTCTGGGTTGGACAACTTGCCTTTTTCGGTAGGAAATAGTGCGTCCTAACACCAGCCACTGCGGAATGGGCGTTTCCGATTTTAAATGTCAGTTGAATATGCGGGCCAGATGTTGGTGTGTAGAAGTGAACTTCTTCCACCAGAAGTTCTTTATACCATCTGGTCCTTCAGCGGAAAGGTTCTTTATTCCCCTTAGTGCTTTTTTCACCTCTTCAGCAGTGATTGATGGGCATTCCTCCTCAGATGTTATGAGGTGGGCGCAAAACTCCTTGAAGCGGATTGTATTATTCGTATCTTCCTTAAACTTCAGTGTTTTCGGGATCTTGTATGCATCTCTCCAAAAAGTCTCTACCTCGTTGGGCTTGGGTAGGTTTTTGACAGGAACAGGGAGATCTCTGAAGAGGCGCGATGGGTCAGCGAGAAACTGTTGATTCTCCCTTATCCACCTCGCCCTCTTCTGTATTCTTCTTCTAGCGTCAGATAAGACTCTTATTTTGTCAACAATGTGCTGCCTGATTGTCAGCAGCTTTGGCTTTTTCAGCGTATGATGGTAGTTCTTCAGTTCTTGGGCGAACTTGCGAACCCTTTCTGTGAACGGTCTACCAGATGTTATGTAGTCAATCACACACGGAACGCGGGACGCCTTTTGATCCATCGTAGGTTTTAACCTTCGATTTGAATTAGCGAAAGCTTTTGCAGCACCATAAGCCGATCAATTGATAGTCCACAGGTCGGACTCTTCCGAGATATCCTCACGTAGGGAGGTATCCATTTCAACCAGTTCTTGGGGCTTAGGAGAAACGTGGATGTTGATGTTTCTTTTTGTCTTGAAATCGCTATCATCTTTTAGGAGGTTCAGCAAAGATCAATTGTGAAGAATGATCCTATCTAGGCACGTAAAAAATTTTTTTATTAAGAAAAAAGTGTCGCCATAGTGGAACCATGTTGATTGTCATCCCTGATTGAAAAATGTTTTCGGGTATTTCTAAACTTTTTATTGACAAACATACACGAGGAAAAAATCTTCAAGAACCAGGAATCGAAATTGGAAATACAGCGAATTTTAAAATTTTAGATTTGGGTATTTAATCAAATTATGTTAATAACTTGTAGTTTAAAATATTTTCTAATCATAATTAGGCGTTTGTAATTTCAATAAATACCATAATCCGAATTTTAGAAATTAGCTCTGTTGCCAACAAATTTTTGTCTTTATTAAGCGAAACCGATTTCCTAAAATGAAGAAACTACAGCAGTGATTTTAGATGCTTGCTCGGAATTCCATCTGGAAAATTCTTACTTGTAAGTTTCCGACTTACAGCTGCATGCTCGGAATATCTAAAAACAAAATTGCGCTTTTCTCATACAGGTGCTATAAAAATATTCTTTCCGACATGGGAGAGAGTAGATTTCATTCATGTAAATCGCTCTTCCCATTTCCTAGTTGCACAATATTTGGTACTTGTGTTAATAAATTTGTTTGGAACCAAGTTTTTGTTGCGAGCCAAGATTTTACTGTGACAACAAAATAATTTGATTTCAAGTCCGACACAGCTTCATATTCTTGACCTATCGCATGCACAATTTGGTACAAGACATTTAGAATTTGCGTATTCATTGAAAAGCCTAAACAAATATCCTTGCTTCGTATTTGAATCGGGGCAATTACTGAGTTGAAGTTTCACGCAGTATGCTTATGTACGCGCGAGAATAGCAAGTTTCTATTGGTTCTTTACGACGGTTAATAATTTAAACATTTCGAAGAATCATAAATAATGTAATTTAAAAAAAAATTATTTCTGTCCAAATCGTAAAATACCTGGGGACATTGCCGAGACAAATCCGGGGGTAGCTTTAGTTTTTCGATAGGACTTTAATTTTTTGGATAAAAAATGCACAAGTCGGACTAACACTGTAGCACTATTACAAATTTCTATTTCTATTAAATATACTACAGAGTACGTTATATTTCAGTAATTTACTTTTAATTGTTTTAAATGATTTTTAAATGAATTTACAAAAATTGTAAACGATTTAATTGTTTTAAAAATTATTTGTTTGCCTAAATTTAAATAAAAACCTGTGAATATTGCCGAGACAGTCAGAAATCTATATGCTCGATTCCACAGTAGCAAGGAGAGAACATGAAGGGGATAAGAACAATGTTTAAACTTCTTCGCACTAGTAAAATTTATTTTTATTATGCTATATATAATGCAGAGTACGTTATATTTCATTAAGTTACTTCTAATTGTTTTACATGATTGTTAAAGGAATTCCGAAAAGTTATAAACAATATAATAGTTTAAAAAGTTATTATTTTTGCGTATGTCATGTACTACATTATGACCCTATATATAATTATTGTAAGCCATTTTTAAACTTAAGGGATTGACAGAGAAACTTTATAACTCTGTATCATATAGAAACAGTTCCATCGAAAGGTAATGGAAAAAGCTATTGATCATTTGATATGGAAGAGAGCATCAAGAAAAGTACACGCTCTGATTCCGGACCTTCTTGCTGAAGTCTCGTCAAACTTCAAGACTAAGCTCTATGTGCTCTTCAGTCTGGATTCTAATTTTTACTCGGGTTCAATTTCTCTCCCAATCTATCTTCACATTTAAGTTCTTGATTTCTAAATTCGACTTCGAGTTCTACAATAAAATCAAGTGCCAAACCCTAACATTTTCCTCGACAAGTCTCCCAATACTAAATCCGTACTGTCTCTTAAACAAATCCTTTTAAAATCTTTCTAGTAAAAAAACTCAGGATACGGATCTATCAAAAAACACACTCTACAAAAGGTGAAAAGGTAATCTATAAACTCAACGCCTCTATTCTTCATGAACGTTGTCCCTCTCAATATATGGCCAATCTCATCTACCCACAAGTCTTTCACTTTTAATGTCGTCGTCAGATCCGTTCCTTCCCTAAATCTTGTAAGTCTCTCCCTGCTGTATTTTATTGACCTTAAATGAAGATTATAATTCTAAATCTCCTACGAATTCATTTAACCCTGAACCTGATTCCTTAGTCCAGAAACTTCAGTTCTGTAGTTATATCAGGAATACGACCACTGTGCTTCTCCTTAAAATTACCATCTTAGGGCATAATATTTATTCATTTGCTACATTTTATTTATAATATATTTTGATATATTTATAATATATTTTATTGACATTTCATTACAATTAACATTTATTTAACATATTTTGGGTGCATCGGCCGTAGTGACGCGAAGTAAGGGCAAGTGAGTTCAAATTTAAATTCAGTGAAACTTTCTAAAATCAACTTTGAAAGAAGTGAAATTTTAAATAAAGAAACTGACGCGCAAAACCTTTCTCCTTGATTAAAGTCAAATTGCAAATTAAAAAATTTTCAAATTTATAGAAATTCTAAATCAATTAAGAAACAAAAATAAAAATTATTTAGCAGATTTAAATATATAAAATAAAATATATTTCCTACTCTTCACAAAAATAAAAAATAAATATAACAGAGACAGGCTGTGATTATCTAGCCTGTCATAATTAAGAAATTTCTTCCGTTAAGCATCAAATATTGACAGTCAAAATTTAGTCAGGAACACGAGCGTTAGAACGCACTGTGATGTTACTGATTAGCTATCATTATATAAGAATAACAGTTTAAATGAGCAATTGATCAAAACATAAATCTTTGTTACTCACAAAAAATTTCAAAAAATTATAACAGTCTTCGCTTATGTAGGCATATTATGATACGTCATTTCATATAATTAAACTGTTAAATAACAGTCGAAATATGCAACTTATTACGTAAAGTAAAAGTTTATATACAGGATTATCATACTTATCGATTTAAATAAATCACACGTGTCCAATCAGTACTTATCTGATCATAGAATCTGCGCATTAGATACATGAAAATTAACACAAAATTATAATCTCGCGAAAATAGTGGAACAAATCAATTGAGTACTCTCAATCATAGATGCAATAATACAAATATCCTGTAATCCTTATTACCAAAACCAATTCCTAATATCAAATAATTCAAATAGAATTAGACGCCAAACTGGGAACCGACGCGACGACGCGAAAATCAAGAGCATGTTGAGGTCCGAAATAAACTTGATAAACTAGCTAAAGAACCTGAAACTAAACCGAAATACAAGACCAAATCAATAAACAAAAAATGTTTACATTCTAAGTTGAAAAATTGCATGAGCAGTATGCAAATAATACAAAACATACTCTTATGTTATTATAAAACGTTCCCTTATGTCCAGTAAAATCTCTGATCCTCAAAGACTTACTCGAAGTCAAACCAAAGCACATGTCAATCCTGTAAACAAAAAACCAATGATAGAAAGAAAAAAGGAATTTTATTTAATTTAGAAGTCGTTTCTAAATCTAAAGTGTTGCCTACCCCACTTCTTATAAAAGTCAATTCTGAATTATCAAGTGAATTTTCTTCGGAAGCTCTAGAAGAAACCCTGTCCAGTACCAGTAATTTATATTTAAGGCTGTTGGAACGGTATCCAAAAATACGAAACTTAAGGAACACTTATATTTCGTCAGTAAGATTCGATAAATACAGATTAAGGTTTTGAAAAATTATAGACTTGTACATGATATTTGTTGTGTTGTAACGTTGTAAAGTCCTTGTACGTTGCAACACCACCAGTATTATGTTCAATGACATGTCTATAATTTTATATGATATAATAATGAGTTATGCAATTATTATCATTTACGCTGAGACATGATCTGTACAAAATGCAATAAGTAATTTTATGGAAAATTTTAAGATTATGATCAACTCTTGAAGTGTCGAAATAAATAGTTATAGTAAATATTCAACAAAAGCGAGTTCAACGCGGCATCCTTTTGTTACTTATACACTCTTCCTCTTCCGAGACCACGTTTATTATTCAAAGAAAAAATTAATTATTTATTCAAATGAGAATGATATTATGGTCTTCGCCAATCATTCGGACATGTCAGTAAACAAAACGAAAAATATTGAAAATCGCAAAAAGCATGTAGATGCGGCTTTTGCCGACAGTTCATTTTAGCAGTATGATCGAGCCATCGAGCGCCCAGCTGTCACCTCACAGAGTCAGTCGGCTTCCTCCATACTTTGCGTCATTGCTACACTCTTCCACTCACTTTTTAAGAGTTATCTTGTTGTTTTTTTCTCGAAAAACCAGAGACTTAATGGATGTCCTGTGATCGCGAAACCCCTTTAGGGGTGCAAAAATTTGTTCATAGTGCCTTTTTAAAACCTTAATCTGTATTTATCAGTGACAAAATTTAAGTGTTCCACAGATCTCGTTTTTTTGACACAAATATTACGAAAATAAATCAAACAAAATCTCAGACACCCGAAAATCAGTCAGAAAAGAAAATAAATTTTTCAATCTAAAGCGTTAAATCCTTTGTTAAACCATTTGAAACCCCACAAACTTTCTTATGACAGCGGAATAATTAGCTCCAATGATTTTTCATCTTCTACTACTGACACATTCCCTACCGGTGATAATTGTATGAATCCGATTCCACTCTCGTGAATAATGCAAATTTTCTTTCTAATCTTATGAAAAATTCAATCCCACCCTGCCATCAATATAGCTCAACCACGTATTTCTATACAAAATAATCAACAGGTCTCCCTTCGAGATGCTTTAGTAGATGAACTCATTTTTGATTGACGAAGCAACCCCATCTAACATTTTATTGAAGGTTGCGAAGAAGACCAACAAATGCTCTCTGCTGTATCTTTACCAGAATTAAATCTAGTAAAAATTATACGTAGCAATTAAAATTATAGGAGAAGCGCGAAAAGGTATTTACGGCATGACATTCGCCAGAATAGATAAATTAATTAACCGACTAAAGAAAATTTGAAGATATGAGAATGACAACTGAATAAGGACCGTTTGAAATTGGCACCTTGAGTATTTTATTATAAATGTGACAAAGTGCCAACTTCATATGGTCCTTATTTCGTTGTCATTCTCATGCATTCGTATAATCTTTCTCAAAAATATTTTATCAATTGCAAGGCGAATTAGGTAGTATCTACATGTAGGAAAAAGAAAGCGTATTGTCCTACATGACGCGAATCAAAGATATTGCCGATCAAATCTATGATGCTTATAGAATAAATAACGAAGGAGATATAGACGAAGCATTCAAATTAGAACTAGAAAAAGATTTAGGTAGAAGTTTTTTGCGCGGCTCAAGACCACAAATAGAAATTCGTGTAAAAGAAGTAAACCTATTTAAAGTTGCCACAAATTAACCTTACACCTTACTCAACCGTTTTCCACATACTCAGAACGATAGACGATCTCAAGAATGATAAAGTAATAAAACCCTACCACGTGTGATGAATCAGTGGATACTCCCGCAACCAGAAAACAACCAAAAACAATTTCGACGCGGAGATAGAATAATTTGACACCCCAAAAAACAAATAATTTTTAAAGTTAATTATACCTCAATCAACCCTCAACCTCAATTAAATCCCACGCAAAGTACAAGGAATATAATTTGCAGTTAATAGAAAAAAACAGGGTCATGTGTTTAAGGAATGCCGGAAAAGAGAGTGGTGTGATGGGGCAGGATCAAGCATCCACAATTAAAGAAATCCAACCCAAATAAAATAGAATTCATAGAAACCAGCAATACAAAATTTCATTTTAGCAAAGGAATATTATGCCACCTATAATATGTAATACTCCTGGATTAAAAAACAGCCTATTCTGTAGATAACGACGGCGTTCTAGGCTCAGAATTCTTTATTAATATCTTTTTCATCAACAAATAAAATCACACTATCAAAAAGATTACATTTATTTGAATAATAAAAAACCAGAGGTAAAAACAGAATATATTCCCCAAATATCAGAGAAACGTGGAATATTTTTTGGCAATGCAGTATAGCATTATAGCAGTATAGCTCAACCATAATTAGTAGAAATTCAAATACCAGTAGTAATTCTTAAAGAATTTAAAGAATTAACAGAACAAACATTTAATTCAGAAAATTAAGATACTTTTAGACCATTATAAGATGTTTTTTAAAATTTTGTAAGTTCAACAGAGTTTTCCAATTCAATCAGAAAGAAATGACCAATGTTTTCAGCATAATAACCAACTACCACCTAGTTTTTAGGCGCCAATATCGATTTTCGATTATTCATTAGAAAGAACTACTGAGACAAACTATGGCCTACTTAGGAACGGAATCAATAAACCATCTCAATCCTTCTACAACACTCCTGTATGGATTGTTCTCAAGAAGGTAGATTCCTAAGGAAATAAAAACATGGAAAATGGTGCTCGATTTTCTGGAACTGAATAAAAAACTATTAATAGCACATTTCCTCTGCCAAATATTCATTAAGTTTTAAATCAATTAGGAAATACAAAATACTTCTGAGTTTTCGATTTAGCATCAGATTTTGATCAAATTAAAATAAGCGAAGAAGATTCCTACATAACAGCATTTTCCATCCCTTACGGTCATTGTGAGTTTGACTAAATGCCTTTTGGAGTTGAAAATGCTCATGTTTTTGTAACGTCTTACGAACATTACTTGATCAGGGTTAATCGGTACAGATACATTTGTATACTTCGACGACATTCTTGTGTATACGAATTCTTTAGAAGAATATTAACGAAAATTCCATACATTAATAGATCGATTACGTGCAGCAAGTTTAAAATTACAGACGGACAAGTACTAATTTTAACGAGCGGAATAAATTTATTTCGGACACACCATTGATAAAGATGGTGTTCGCCCAGACCCCAAGAAAAGAATTACAGTGAAATATTTTGCCGTTTCCAAGAATGTTGAAAATATAAAACCTTTTTTGTGTGACAGATGAAAATTCACTTCTTGTTTCTTATTTATTCAATTCCTGCCTAGACAGGTGGAAAGGGTTCAGTTCTTGTTGGAAATCGAAAGTGAAAGTGTGTCTTGTTCGAATGTCAATATTGGGAATTGTCTACGTTGAGCCCGGTCCATATGAAAGGATGTCTGGGTTGAATGTCTATATTGAGGTTGCTCTACATCGAAGGCCTGTACATATGAAGGGACGCCTTGGTCGGTGTCCAGGTCTGCACGTCAAGATCTGTCCATGTTGAAGTCTGTCATCATTTTAGCCTATATATTTCAGGGTTCGTTAATGCTAAAACTTCACTGTGTAAATGACGTTTGTTCAGACAACAAATGGCGGAAAAATCTGATCTTGAATTAGGCTGAATAATCAACGGCTCTTATATTATTAGGCAGAGAATGATGAAGGTTAGCAGAAGAGACAGAGAAATAATTTGAATATGCAGAAGTTCTACATGTAGGGATATATAGTAAGTTTCCATCTCTTCTGGTATTACGACTCCGAACACTGTCTACATATTAAAATGACTTGCGGAAAAACGAAGGATGGCCTCAATTAAGAACACAGTAAAGGTTGATGGTCATAAAATATTTCTGTCAATTTTTACCTCTTAACCAATTAAATACATTGATATACGGTGATATGGATGTCTATCTTGGTAAGTAGTATATAAATCGCACAAACGCATTTAGTGCTCTCTGTAGTTTTACATCGAGTTCGATTTATACAGGGTGTCCCAGAATCAAGTGTCCGGATGTATATAGATGTATAAAAATTTGAAAAATAAATCAAAAATTCCTTTTCCAAAAAACAGTTGAAAATTTAGTTTTTCAGTTATTAAGTATTTAAGCTGGACCAATCAGGAGCGCAATACGCGTACATAAGCGGGAGTCCAACGCAGTGATGCGACTGTCGCGAACCCCACCTCGGCGTCCGCTTCACGAACACTAGGTTGGACTCCTGCTCACGTACACGTATTACGCTCCTAACTGGTCCAGCTTATATAGTTAATAACTCGAAAACTAAAACTTCAACCGATTTTTGGAAAAGGAATTTTTGATATATTTTAATAATTTTTATACAGCCATATAAGTCCGGACACTTGAGTCTGGGACACCCTGTATATGGTCGTACACTAGACAGTAGCAATCTAAAAGAGGTAAAATGAGCGTAGATACTAATTTAATACGCAGAAACTTATCTAATATTTTCCTGTTCACTTTAAGAGGATACAATGTTCTATGTATTTTATTGAATATATAAAACACGTATTCCTGACAGTTAAGGGAACGATTGAAAATGACGTCCAACTTCCGAGTGGAGTTAGTGTTTTGAATAATAAAACCATTTAGCATCAGCGGATGTAAAACTGACGTATCGATGTTGCTAAGATAGGCTGGACTACCGAGGATCATAGCCTTCTTCTTAGACACGTTAACGCAAAGCTTGTTAGTTGCGGTCCATGTAGTCAAAAGCTCAATCGTTTGATTTAAAGTCCCGAACGTCAAAGATATATCAACAGGAGAACAATGAATACATATTTGAAGATCGTTAGCATAAAAAAGCCTATCAAGAATATCAGCCGAAAGCCATGCTACAACTTATTTGAGCAACCAATTTCCCTCAGTTTGCCAAGGAGAATGCCATGATCCGCAATATCGAAAGCCTTACTGAAATCAAAGAGAACCAAAACAGTAATCATACACGAGTCAATGGCGAACTTTTTTTACCATTAGTGATCTTCAACAGAGCAGTGTGGGTCTTGTAGCTCTGCCTGAATCCCGTTTGGCATGTATCATAAAGATTGTTAGTTTCAAGGTATCCAGTCAATTGCTTAAAAAAGAATTTCTCAAAAACCTTAGAGGACGTACATAAACGAGAGAGAGGCCTATAATCACCCAGAGGGAATGTACATGAATTGATGGAATAATTGAAAAGGTTCATAAGTGAGGAAGAAAGAACTCTATACCTCTTTTGATGTAGCTAATAGGGATACCATCAGTGCCTTTGAAATCTATGCTTCTAGATTCAACAGCCTTACTAACATACATGAAAGAAACAAGAGAAAATGAGAAATTCGTTTCAAGTGCATTTTGTGATGTGGTAGGAGGATGCAAAAGGAAATAGGAGAAGGATATATTTAAAACAGAATGGTAATAGGCATTAAAATCTTCAATAGACATATGCAGATAACCTTTTACTTCTTTTCGAGTTAATAAGGCCAAATTACGGAATTCACTTCAGAGGCAAGAAGGTTCATTAATGTTCGTTAGTTTGGCTGTATTAAAATCGATTCTGTTTGATAGTTAATTATATTGAACCTTGTTTCTCAAGGTGCGGAACTATAACATATCAGAACTTTTGTGTATAGCTACTTCATATAGCATATCTTCCTCCCCCATCATTGACCTTAGTTCCTGAGTGATCTACGGCGCAGGAAATCTCCTAGATTGTTACATACGAAGCGTAGAGAATTTTTCATTAGCATCAATTACAGTCGCATTAAACATAGAAATTTTATTGTTAATAGGATCAACCGAAGGCAATCCAGACCAATTGCAAGACACCAAATATCTCAAGTCATCAAAATTCATGTTACGAAAATCGCGACAACTTGACATAAATTAGGTCATCTTCACAAACATCAGCATTAAAATCCAAAAACAATATTAAGATTAGTGTAGTTTCAACCAAATTATCAGTGATAAATTCGTTAAGCCAAGTCTCAGAAATAGCAATAATGTTATAATGATTCAAAAAAAAGAAGTTACTGTAATTCGTGAATATGTGCTTTGAGAGACTGGGCGTTAGCACGCAGTGAAAAAACTTTTTTGGAATTTATAATTGGAACGAGGTAGAAAAGTTGTCATTCGAGTTCAAAATAACTTCCCTAAAGTTTTATTTAAGAAAATCCCTTTCTCCCGTGATAAAATTTTTTGTGTTCCCATAATGGATTTAAAGTTGAAAAAATTGATAAAAACTTGAATTTTCGCAATTTTCTAACAGCTATCGCACATTTTTCGACTCCCTGTTGATCAAATATTTTATATATATATATATATATATATATATATATATATATATATATTGTGACCCCCGAGTTTTTGGTCACAGCCTGTACACAGGCAATTTATATGCTTT
>JAUELO010000127.1:1774884-1787004 GCA_032357855.1 Amphibolips quercusostensackenii
ATAACAGTGATGGGAAGATAAGTGATTCAATTGTGATTCTTGTATATTTTTAGGTGATGTAAGCATATGTGTCAAACAAAAAATGTACAGGAATCACTACTGCGCCTGCTAGAGATATCAGCGTTCTTTCGTGCATAATAACAATAATAATATAATTAACAGAAATTGGATCCTACAATACTGTTTTGTACTTACTACTTTTTTTATAAGTGCTTTAAGAATTTGAAATTTTATATTTAAGTAAATAGGTAATTGATTCAATAATGACGTTTTAATTTGAACGATTTTAGATTTTTTGTATCAATCCTTCGTAACTACACCGCGACATAATATTCATTGAATAATTATGTAATGAAGCTGATTCAGCTAGTCAAATATGACTCAAAAAAACCTGCCACAGGTGACTAGTTCTTTTTGTCACCAAGCTATCAAATATTACATCCCTGAAAGTCTTTCCACAATAGGACTTTATTTCCCGGAAGTTAGATCTGCAAACTTATTTTTTCGAAAAACTAAGACTTGCTGAGTTGTACTCGACAAATGCAGACCTTATTCCCTCTAAAAAGAATTCTGTAGCACCAACAGTGATCTTTTTAAAACTGAAAATGGCAAACTCAAAAAATAAAAATGATCCTCAAATAAGCAAATTTAAAAAAATTAAAACTTGTGCTGGATTGTGCTCGACAAATGCACTCTTTATTTCCTTTAATAAAATTATGAAACAACAAAAGTTGTTATATTAAAACACAAAATGTCAAACTGAAAAAACATATAAGATCCAAAAATAATGTATTTTTAAAAGGACATTTTAGGTTTTAATATGACATTTGTTGAAGTTACAGAATTTTGTTAGAGAGAATAAAGACTGAGTTTTTCGAGCACAACCCATTAAAAGTTTTAGTTTTTCGAAAATGATTATTTTTGGGTGCTGTATGTTTTTTTGAGTTTGACATCTTGGGTTTTAATATGATACCTGTTGCTGTTACATAAATTTGTTAGGGAAAATAAAGACTGTACTGTCAATCAAAACTTAGAACAAGTTGTAGTTTTTTGAAATTTTTCAAGATAATAAAACTTTTTGGTTTTTGGTTTGTTTTTTACTTCACGGTTCTGTTTTTGGAATTTTTTTTTCCTACGAAAAATTGTGTATACTGCGAGCCGCCTAGCGCAGCCCTTCTTTTTTCGCCAGTAAAAAGTTGCGCATCTAGAATAAAAAACGTTTTTTAAAAATTGTGCTCGTAATCTTCGATTATTTAAAAAACCGTTTACTGCACAAATGAGTAAAAATCTAGCAAAATTTAGCACAACTTTTATTTTTTCGAAAAAATAAGTTAGCGGATGTAACTTTCGGGACATTAGGACTTTCTAGGTTGACATAGGGTCGACACAACGTTGATGCTGTATTGACGTAATGTGTACGCATCTGTTTTCAACTGTTACAATTCATTGATGTTTAAGTTCACCCGCTATTGGAAGTAAACACAGCCTCGCTTTAGCTAAAAACAGTTGGTAACAGACGCACGCGTGTCACGTCGAGACAGCATCGATGTTGTTTCGACGCTATGTCGATTCATAAAGTCCTGTTGTGGAGAGACCTTACAAAAAGTGAAAATTATTGTCGCATGCAAGTGACTAGGATGACATAATCATATAAAAGGAAAAAGTATCATGGCGGCTCTAATCTCTAAATTTTCTGCATATCTCGATAATAACTTGAAGCTATATAAAAGAATGTGATTTTTTTCTTCTGCTAATGCTACCAACTTTAAAATCTGAAAAATTAAGAGATCCTGGCATGATTATTTTATTACTGGACACTGACTAAGATGTGAATAATCATGTTATTTTAATTTGTCACACGTTACACTGCAATACTATTAGTATCACGTTGTGCATTACCTCCTGGCTAACCTAAAAGTCCTTACTGGGGCGTATGCCACAGTAATGAAAACCTAAATTCCAAATCTAAGTAAGAAATTCAATAATCCACGAATAAGCAATATTTAAAATGGTACAATATTGAAGGATCTTTTAGTCATTACGTAACTAACAAAAGATGTAGGTCATAATTCTAAATTACCGATCCAACATGACGGACAAAAATTATAAGCGGTATAAGTGTGACTTAAATAAATTGATTACGTGACTATTCACAAGGGTGCCTTCCACCTCCACACACACATGCTATCGGAAAGGGGTAGGGGTGTGATTTCAAGTATGTCTGTGACTAATTAAAGAAATGGCTTCCCGCTCTTCACGATACATTGAAAGGTTTTGTAGGAAGGGGTGGCCTAAGTTATTAATTTGACACGTCAAAAGGGTTAATACACTCCCACCACGAGCTATTGGGAATAATTAGGGGTGTGACTAACATTAATTATGTTACCCTGCACAGGGGCGTATTCCCTACATTAGACATTGTAAAGTGGTGAGGGTGTGACTTAGATTATTTCTATGACCAGTCAATGGAGTGCCTTCCCCGCGAGACTTTGAAAAGGGGTGATTTTCGTGAATTATTTACGTGCCCACTTACAGTATGAACCGCCCTGACCCCCACAAGACGTTAGAAATAATAAGGGGTACGACTTTAAATATTTTTGTGACCGGACACAATGTTTTCTGAAAGCAAATCAAGTATATTTTTAAAAAGGGGTGTGGGTGTGATGTTAATTTATGTATTCCCCCACGAGATATTGCAAAGGGGTAATATGTGACTTAAATTATTTCTGTGACTATAGTCAAGAACGTGCCATCCCGCCCCAAAAGATATTGGACAGGGTTAGGAGTGTGATTTGAAGGGTAAGAGTGTGACTTAGATTATTTCTGTGACCAGCCAAGAACCAGCCATCTCGCCCAAGAGTCATTGGAATGAGGTAGAAAAGTGAACTTAACTATTTATGTAACTAGTCCAAGCATGTGCTCCCCCTCCTCCAGGCATTGAAAAAGGTTAGGGATGTGACTTGAATGATTCCTGTTACCAGTCACAGGGGTGCCTTCCCTCTCCCTGTAAGACTTTGAAAGGGGGTAGGAAGTAAGAAAGCCGAAATTGCTGCGCGGGCAGTCTTAAAAGAACTCTTCGAGGAACTCTTAGTGACCTCTGAAAAATCTAAAATTCATGAGAAATCTAGATAATCTTTGGCTAAGTATGGCAACAGTTGATGTGGTGTGGAGCATTCCGAGATATGCTCTTATGCGTGAAACGTCCAACAAACTCACCAAGCAGTCCTCGTGCTGATGTACGAACTTTTTGTGTCTGGCGGACGGTGCCTGTATTGTTAAATGGAAAATTAGGGTAGACTGGCCAGAATTGATTGCCTTTACTTTGGTCAAAGAAAATGCATGGACATATTTCGCAATGTTTTCCAATAAACTCAGTCAACTCATGTATCACTTGAGGACTAATTTGCGTCGGAAGAAGAGCAATTCGAAGCACCTGTCCCGCCACAGTTGTTGGAAAGGCAATCGACTGGACAACCTCGTGCACTGTTTTCACGGGAGTAGGATAGGTAATATTGCTCTTTCCTGATCTTCTGCTTCTTTTATAATGAACGCGTTGGTCCATGAAGGATCTTTTAAGAAGATCGGAAAGAAGTCGTCAACATTGTTGAGTCTTATGTCGGGAAGTGCACGCCTACACCCGTACATCGCGAAGGCTAGGACTAGAAGTTTGGAAACTCGACAATTGGGTTCGTCTTTAAGGAACAAGTACCCACCGGGCTGAGATTCGTCGCAGAGAAAATACAGGACTTTAAGCGCTACTTCAGGAATATTTTGTCCACTTATGTGCAGCAGGCTTTTGTCTTCGTACCATAAATCTGCTATCCTCAGATTTTGGTACATTTCGTCAAAAGTTTTTAGTTTTTTTCCCCTTTTTGTTTCAACTTCGCCAATGCAGAATGTTTTGGTGGTGCAGGAAACACATAATAATGCCGAAAAATTAAGGCATTGTAAAAGGTTTCTGCTAGTGTTTTCTTCGAGGGCAAGACACTCTCCACGGGATTTTGGATGGCAGAAATTGTGTGATTCGCTGAATCAATCAGATTCTTTTTAAGAGACTTCCAATACGAATCATCTACTCCGCCCAACATAACGAGCAGCGACTGACGACTAGTAGACTCTCGAGGGGCAAAAATGAAGTCCTTCATTCCTTCTGTCCAGTTGGAAACAAAATTATGTCCGGATACATAATCTAAAACCTCCTGAGGACTCGAGAAGGAATGGCTCAGCTCGAACCGTATGCTTGGACCCTTCTCGTGCTCAGCTACGTGGGCCTTTAGCTGTGAAGCAAAATTTTGCTCTGTTGTAGCAAGCTGTCGGAAAATTTTGTGCAAGGGCAGATCATCTCTTTCCTCAGGAGAGAAATAATGCCCGAACAAATGACACAACTGATAAGCCCACGCAGCGCTATTCTCCTTGGGTCGTGTTTTTATAGCCGTGCTGTATGTCTTGCACTTGCATACATTTGTGTCCAGGTCAATGAACCCGTCAACGGCATCTCTTCTCGTTTTTCCCCTAATTGGCGACATGAGAGCTGAGAAATGACCAACGCCCATAAGGTTAAACTTTTCGTAATTTTTTATATATTTGCCCCGTTTGGAGAGTTCCTTGTGATTGACGCATAGCTGGTAAGCAAAATCTACCGTATTGGGATCGATTTTAATTTCAAAAGCTATGTCAACGATAATTGTTTCAAATTTCGCATCCGGACGGTAATTATTTTCTATATTTTTTATTAGTAACGGTAATTCGTACCGCAAACCATTCTCGTGAATGAGGAAGCATATGTGCTTCAAACCCGTGACAGTGCGCTGAAACACTTCCTTCTCTTTGTCGACTAGACTTGCAAAGTGCTCCCAAAGATTTGGTTGCACGTGCAGTCTTAGGTTGGGGAGAAAGATGTCAACGAGGTCAGCATGGCAAGAGCGAGATCGACCGTCAGTGGCATTCTGTTGAGCTGCAATCAAGGATTTCAAAACAACCTTATTCATAAAGTTGCGTTGAATGTCCTTGTCTAACTTATTGCCATCACTAATACCAAGCAGTACGTATATGGTGGCATGGCTTGGGGGAAAGCCCATTGGCCAAGGCCTCCAGCTGCATTGTGTGCTATCAGGCAATTGGGCTAACTGAATAAGTGGCATTGAACCGCTCTTTGTCAAGCCGGCAATGCTTATTGTGGATGGTGAATTTACCAGACATACAAAAATTGCCAGACAGTGTTTTAGTCAAACAATTAATGCTATCGAAGTCTGGTTTAAGGAATTGCAACCTTGCGTCATCCCTTTCCAATATCTTGGCGGAAAACGGCAAATGGGACATAGAATCATTATTTTCTTTGTTTATTAATTGACGCTCGAAATTTTTTGTACACCCAGAATATGAATTATCCGATTCATACATATCAGGCATGCTTGATTTAAAAAAGATAAATAAAAACCTGATTGAATATTGACAGGAAGGTTAACTCCAAGAGAGTTAATGGTGTTCCAGCACCAATAGTAATCGGCCAACCGGGCGAGGAATTACAGCTCTCGCAAAGGCTGATTGAGAATTTGAAGCGCTGTGAAGAAGAGAAAAGGAAAGAAGCTGTTAGGGTAAAGAAGTATGAGAAGTTGGAGGGATATTACCAGACATTTCGAGAACTGTTTAAAAATACGGAAAAGGACGAGCAGGTGTGTTTAACAAGAAAACTTATGTTTCACGCCAATTGTAATGTGTAGATATGACATTTGAATATCGACGTATTGCACATTCGTGTGTAGAAGCGCATGACTGTGCTTAAATGTGTTATAATTATTGCTATTTTTACAATTAGGAGTACTGGGACAAGGTGAAGGTCCACATCTTGGATGGCAAGCCAGTGGAAGGTGTTGATGAACATAGCCGTGTACCATGCAGCACAAGCTTGCCACAAGAGCTGAATATAATACAGGTCCTTGCGCGTGCTCGACTCCAAGATTGTCCTACTCTAGCGCCAATCGTTCAGCACAGAATTCACAGAGAATGTGTCCAAATGGCTCTGATGAATGCTGTATCGGAAGATAACTTTGCCAAATTTGTGGAGGAAATCGAAGGACAAATGTTGAAGTTGCATGGAATCGACGTGAACACCCTCGGCCTCAAAAATCAAAAAATCGCCATCAGCAACCGCAAGATGAAAACAGAGGGCGCAGTCTACTCGTACGAGTATTACAACGTAAGCGATAAAATAATGATGTGTAAATCAGAATATGAAACCATGCCAGCAACCCATGCAAGGAACCATTCCTCCATTCCTTCCATCTAACTATCATGAAATCACCCATTCATTTAAGTAGCGACTAGACTAAAGTGTCCGGACTTATATAGCTGTATAGGAATTTAACAAATAAATCAAAAGTTCCTTTTCCAAAAATTCTGTTAAAGTTTTAGTTTTTGAGTTATGAAGTATTTTAACAGGGCCAATCAGGAGCGCAATCCGCGTACGTGAGCGACAGTTCAACGTAGCGTGTTTACTATCATGAACCCCACCTCGGCGTTTGCTTCATTAACACAAGGCTGTACTTATGCTCACGTACACGTATTGCGCTCCTCATTGGTCCAGCTTATATAATTGATAACTAACAAACTAAAAGTTCAACTCATTTTTGGAAAAGGAATTTTCGATTTATATTTAAAATTTCTATACAGCTATATAAGTCCAGACACTTGGGTCTTGGATAACCTGCATTTCGTGCGCTGAATCCATCTAATAAAGTATCCATCCACTGAACCATTTATTGATCCAATTACAAATCCATGTGACCAAAGAAGCACCCACCTATTCCTCAATCCATCCCTAATTTGACTTAATTTCGTCTTTCTTTATTGCAGGTCGAGTTTCTGTCACGAGTACATTTCCTGAAGGAAACGGACGAGGAGTTGTCACGTGAGAGACTAAGAAATGTCAATAAGGTTGGGAAAGCAGCAGTGCTGAAAGGGTCCTTTAAACCTGCGGAGTTGAAGAAACTCGTGCAATGGATGTGTCTCTGTTACAGAGACACAGAAAAATTTTTATCCTCCAGCTTAAATAAAAAATAAATAAAAAATTAAGTATTAAATTATGTATGAACTATAGAATTATAAAATTTTGTTAATAGTTGACTTTTAGTCAATACATAACTTTATACCTAATTGTCGAACTGTTTGTTTCGAAATGAAAAGTAATATTTATTATTTTTTCGAAAAATTTTAATAAATTATTAATAACTAATAATTATTTCGGAATATTAAAATATTATTCTAATTAAATAAAAACAATAAACGTTGATATTCATATTTAAATGGAAATAACAGAATCATGATTTGAGCTTTCCGCCAAAAAAATCAGGGACTTTACGTCTATAACTCGAGAATTAAACCTTTGTTGGTAATAAATATTGCTTAAAAAAATATTGCAAATATTATAGATAAACGACTAGTTAAAAAAAAATAAATAAAATAGTTTGTATTCTTTAAAAATAGAATTTTTTTTCTTCCCAAGCATCTTAATGAATCTAGGCCTCGTGAACAATTAGCGCCACAATGAACATTCAGGACACTTTCAACTCAGTGATGCAGGGGGCTGTATACGTGCATGTATATATGGATAATAAAAAGTAATATTGCTATTATACAGTCTATAACATCAATATTTTTCATTCATTCATTTGTGCTTTGATGCCCATAAAAAAGGTTTTTTTCTTTTTAGATATTGATACTTTATTTATTTGTCTTAAAAGGTAATATTCTTGAGGTGAATTGAGAGGTTAAGTTATCCATATTTCTTCTACATTACAAGGATTAAAACTTATATATTATTTAATATTTGAAATCGTCTGTGGCACAAATTACACACATATTCTAAGAATAATTTAATTGATTTGTAAATTGAACAATTTCTTTATCTTTTAATTGAAATGTTCGCTTATGTCATTTACTTCATTTCAAATATAATTCATTCTGGCGCACTCCCTTCTTCAATATGGCTTGCCTCGGTAGAGTTGCTGCCTTTTGTTTAACTTTTGTTTAGTTGCGCATGGCTAGACCGTGTATTCTTAGGTCATGCTGCAAACCACGAATAAAGCAGTGACAGGTACAATGAAAAGAGAAATTAGAAAGAGAAAGGAGATAGAGTGCAGATCAAAGTAGTGTTGACATTGGATGAATTGTAAGTCTTAACTTTAAGCATTTAATACATTCACTTAAGATATGATTCCTGAAAAGCAGTAAAAAGTACAAGAAAACACAAAACATGCACGAGAACAATAAATTAATCCTTCGTTAAAAAATGTGCATACAGAGAAAAGGCTAATTTTCCTGTTCTTCATATGATTGGTGGAAAACAAAACAATAACAGCGTTTTTGGAAGATTTTAATAAAAAGTATTGCCCTCAGTTTCTCTGACGGTGTCACAGGTGAATTTTGGTTCTTTTTAGGGCCAAATAATTTTTTTTAACGAAAGATTAATTCGTTGTTCCCGTACATTTATTTTGGTTTCTGTTACTATTTACTGTTTTTCAGGAACCACAGTGTAAGTGATTGAATTCAAAGCAGCAAGTCTAGATTTAAAAATGATGAAATTTTTATGATACTCTGCTCTGCATTGTCTTTTCTTTATCTTTGTAATAGCACCTGCTACTGCTTGATTCATGGTTTGCATTCATGATATGATTATTGATTGCGAAACACATTAAGACCCGGAGGTTTTTCAAATGTTAAAACAAGTGCATTTTGTGAAGTATAAACCTACAAACAAATTGTCGAAAAAATAGAGGAAATTAACAAGCCAAGAATGATTTAAATACCTTGTAAGATTCAAATTTTCATTGAAAGATGTATGCGGTGTTGCAATTATGGAAAACTTCTAAATTTTCAACTATTCGAGTATTAGTTTCTGTCTTTGAGCTGCAATCTGAACCTTTCACACACTTGCACCGAAACAAACTGACAAAGGATTACACGTAAATCCTTGTCTCCAGCGCATACCCGGTGCACACAATGACCACCGATATTCCGTTATAGTCGGCTGACATATATGTAGGAAATCCACCTGAGGTAATTGAAAGGTCTTGCTAGATTCTGTACTCTCTGCAGAAGCAGTAACCCTTTGCAACAGGGTCGGATGTTGAGAAGATCCTCCATTCAACTTTCATGTTTATGTCGATGTTTCGAGAGTAAAATGCTCTCCTCATCAGGAAACCAAAGACCAATATCAGTGATAAATTCCTGACATTTGAAAGATTGGAAAGAACCAATATGTCGGATCAAAGAAGAAGAATAATGTTCTTCAAACCTGCTTTCTCGAGTTACTCCTGCACTTGTTGATTTGATAGATTTGTACGTGTTAAAAAATAGTCAAGTTCAGTAACTTTACTATTTTTTAACATGGAAAAATATATTATATCAACAACTGCAGAAGTAACCCAAGAAAACAAATTTTAAGTACATGATTCGTTTTCTTTAATCCGACATATTGGTTGTTTCCTATTTTTTAAATCTGAGGACTTCATTACTGACATTGAACTTTGGTTTCCTGATGAGGAGCGCATTTCACTCTCGAAACGTTGACGTGAAAGTCATATATAAATTGACGTAAGAGAGAAAAGAGATATTAAAAATCCACAAACCATTACATTTAAACAATTTGATTTTTTCAAGCCAAAAACCATTACAATCTAGAACTTGCATTTTCCAAAGAGGGGCATGCGAACCTGAGAAACGCCCCTATGGATACACCGTTGCTTTGCAGTATAGTGTCCAGTGCCTGTCTAAACATTAGGCAAATGTAGGCAGTTAGACTCGTAACCAATAAATTTAACTTTCAAAGAAAGTAGAATAACTCTTAAGGGAAAACTACAATTTTGATATTTAATTGAAAAAAAGTTTCAACTTGAAATGAAAAATAAGAAAATAAAGTTTTTGATTTTTGTCTAAAAGTAAGAAAATCGTGATTTAGTTTCTAATTTAATTACACATATACTTTAGGAATGGGTTTTCAAGTTTATATGAGCATACTACAATAGATAATTACGTGCTTATTTAATTTTAGACAAGACCTCAAAAACTCATCATTTATTTTAGAATTTTAATGCACGTATACTGTAGGGGTGCAATTCTGAGTCTGTATTAGCAAACTAGAAAAAATGATGACGTCTTGAATTGATTGTAGACGACTTATAAGTTACTGGACGTTAGAATGAAATGGAGATTTTTGGATTTTGGACTAAAACTGCAAAACTCGTAATTTAATTGTTTATTTAATTGCAGAAATATTGTAAGGATACAATTCTGAATTTGTATCAGAATACTAGAAAAGATTCTGGCGTCTTGAATTGATTGTAAACGATTTTGAAGAAACTGTACGTTCCAGGGAGATATTGATTACTTGATTTGCAATAAAATTAAATATTAAATTACGAGTTTTTGTCAAATATCAAAAAATGTATATATCCTTGTAACGAAAAGTTCTTTAGAAATCGTCTAAAATCAATTCAAGACGTCAGAATCTATAGTAGCATGATAATACGAACTCCGAAATGCATGCTTAAGGTATATTAAAAATAAAATTAAAAATTGACTTACGAGTTTTTGAGTTCCAGTCAAAAATCGAAAAATGTCAATTTCTATCTAAAGTACAGTAACTTAAAAATCGTTAAAAATGAATTTAAAATGTCAGAATCTTTTCTAGTATGCTGATCTGAATTTAGAATTGCATTACAAAATATATGTGCCATGAAATTGAAAATTAAATCACGAGTTTTACAGTTTTAGTCAAAAATCAAGAAAAATCCATATCTACTTGTAATGCAAAGTTCCTTAAAAATCGTCTAAAATCAATTCAAGACGTCAGAATCTTTTGTAGCATGCTGATACAAATTCAGAACTGCATTCCAAAAATATATGTGCAATGAAATGAAAAATTGAATAACGAATTTTTGAGTTTTACTAAAAAATCAAGAAATATATATATCCTTGTAAAGTAAAGTTCCTTACAAATCGTCTACAATCAACTAAAGACGTCAGAATCTTTTGTAGCATGATAATACGTACTTCGAAATGCATGCATAATATATAATAATGATGAAATTAAAAATTAAATTACAAGTTTTTGAGTTTTTGTCAAATATGGAAAAATGTCAATTCCTTTCTAAAGTACAGTAACTTCAAAATCGTATAAAAATAATTCAAGACGTCAAAATCTATTCTAGTATGCTGAAAAAAATTTGTAATTGCATACCCTAAATATATGTGCAATAAAATTAAAAATTAAATTACGAGTTTTTGAGTTGTTGTCAAAAATCAAGAAATCTATATATTTTTGAAACGTAAATTTCCTTAGAAATCGTCTAAAATCAATTCAAAACGTCAGAATCTTTTCTAGTATGCTGATACAAATTTACAATTGTATCACAAAAATATATGTGAAATTAAATTAAAAATTAAATTAAGAGTTTTTGAGTTTTCTTCAAAAATCAAAAAATCTATATATCCTTGTAACGTAAATTTCCTTAGAAATCGTCTAAAATCAATTCAAAACGTCAGAATCTTTTCTAGTATGCTGATACAAATTTACAATTGTATCACAAAAATATATGTGAAATGAAATTAAAAATTAAATTAAGAGTTTTTGAGTTTTCCTCAAAAATCAAAAAATCTATATATCCTTGTAACGTAAATTTCCTTAGAAATCGTCTAAAATCAATTCAAGACGTCATAATCTTTCCTAGTATGCTAATATAAATTAAGAATTGCATCACAAAAGTATGTGTGCATTGAAATTAAAAATTAAATTACGAGTTTTTAAGTTTTACTCAAAAACCAAGAAATCTATATATCCTTTGGACGTTAAGTTCCTTAGAAATCGTCTAAATTCAATTCAAGACGTCAGAATCTTTCCTAGTATGCTAATATAAATTAAGAATTGCATCACAAAAGTATATGTGCATTGAAATTAAAAATTAAATTACGAGTTTTTAAGTTTTACTCAAAAACCAAGAAATTTATATATCCTTTGGACGTAAAGATCCTTAGAAATCGTCTAAATTCAATTCAAGACGTCAGAATCTTTCCTAGTATGCTGATACAAATTTAGAATTGCATCACAAAAATATATGTGCATTG
>JAUELO010000127.1:1807730-1822424 GCA_032357855.1 Amphibolips quercusostensackenii
AAATTATTTTTTTAAATTGAAATATATATATATATATATATATATATATTTCAAAATTAAAAAAAAAAGTTTTTCATCAGCATTTTAGTTTAGTTTATTGTTTCTACCAAAAATCAGTTTTTTTTAGTTAAAAAATCGTTCGATTTTTAAAATAATACAATATTTTTTAACAATTTCAGGTTATTTCTGCATTTTTAAAAGAGGATTTACAAACTGAAACAATTTTTTGTCATGTTATGTTAGTGGTTTTCGTTTAAATTTGCTATTGTTGCTAAAAAATCTTTATATTTCGGAGAATATTCAGACTTTTTCAAAAATAGTGATGTATGCTAGCGTTTTTTAAGCAGGAAATTACTTATTTTATGCAAAATTTTATTTCATTAACTCTTAATTCAAGATATCAATTTTCATCAATTATCAAAAATATTCTTCTTGCTTTTCTTTTATATTATTAAAGGTTATAGATTGTATAAAATATGGATACAAATGATGTATTATTATTAATTTAATATTTTAATCAAAGAATAACGTCAGGTATACGAATAATAATATAATATAATTGATTAATAATGAGAAAAACAACAGCAAGCAAATTTTTATCGTCATAAGATGAAACAAAAGTCTTTGCTCTGTTTTATATTAAAGAGGGAAACAAAAATTTTACAAAAAAAAATAATTGTTTGCTTGAGATGTAACAAAGAAAAACTGTAAAATAATTTTCAAATCAACTTTTGTAAATAAAACAGCATAAAACTTGACGCTTCTATTGCTACAAATTTAAAAAGTTTCAAGTGCGATGCAATGTAATAAATGCATTATTTATTCTATAGGAGCATCGCTATTTGACGAATGGGCTCAATGTTGCGTCCTTTAAAAAAAATAAATTATAGTTAATGTTTCGAATGTGCTTCACGAAATCCTGGTTACATTTATCAGTTATTCTGTTTTCGGATACTTATATCCTGTTAAGCCAAAATAATGTTTTGACTCTTTGGAATTGATCTAAAGGCAAGTGTTATTACTATCAAAGAATAATAATATCAGTTAGGCATCTTAAGTCAAATTTAGTCAAAGTATCAATCACGTATTTCATCTCAAATTTGCTTCTTGAATTTTTTTTAGGTTTATTTTACATATCAATCCAGATGAAGAGGATAAACGTGCTGTTGGAGCTAAGAGAAGAATGCAGTCTTATGACGCTTTGGTTTTTAAGCCATCAGAGGAGTTAACACGTTTCACTAGTCAAGTTTTAATATAAAAAAGTCATGTATGTGATATGTACTCCAAAACATTCTTAGAAAAATTAAAAATGCGGATATTGATATAATTATAAATGTTTTATTTCGTTGTAATTGACAAAAATTATTTAGAAAGCATAAGAAGTTTTTAATAAAAATATACTTAAAAAGTAAGGACATTGTAACTCAAAAAATGAAGTCTTTAATTTTTTTCGAAAAATATTCCTTATTTTTTAACCATTCAATGAGTTTTTTTGTGTAGCAAAATAACAAGATGTAAGAACATGCAATTCAAATTTAAAAAACTGTTGCTTTTTATAACTCGTATGCAATTTTGGATTTTTTAAAACTTTTTTACAGAACATACATTTAAATTATGTTTGCTTTCATTCAGGAAACCCTGTATAAAAGGTTTAATTCGTGTAAGAAAATAAATATACGTATGAATTAAATTTAATATACGGTTACGTTAATTTTAATATAATAAGGTTTTTCCACTTATCTGAAAATTAGTACACACATGTATTAAATTTGATATACAAATGTATAGCTTTTTATATATCAATGTATAATAAATTTTAACTACCGTTTATGCAAATGACTTTATATACATTTCTATTAAATTTAATACATATTTTTAGAACAGTTTATTTTATTCACTTTTTAATGTATTTTTTTGTCAATGGAAACTTTATACCTAGAAACTTTTAATTTTGATCGCTCTTTGTCGAATGTTCAAGTTTCAAAGGCAGAATATAATTATTTATTTAAACTTGAACATCTGGGCGTTTTGTGCACCTTGAGAAACAAAAATGTTTAAGGAGAAAAATGAAAGTATACACGATTTGAAGGGTATCCAAATTATTTTTTTAAAACATTAGGTTTTCGAAATACGGTCATTTTTTCGTTTAAAACAACGATTTTTATTTTTTTTTCTCATTCTGGAGATAACATATATTACGTGTGTAAATAATTTTTTATGCGATTAAATGTTGTTAATTGTAAATCCGTTATGTTGTCAGAACAACTTATGTAAACTATCTTGTAACCTATTTACAAGTTGAATTATAAAAAATTTAGATATCTTTTAGAATTATTTGACAAACATCAATTTCATAATTGATGTGGAAATCCGAAACCGACTTACATGAAACAAAGTGAAATAATCGAATTACGCTTTTACTATTTGTAACATTACAAATTCATATATCTTTTCTGCCTTTTTGCAGAAATATCATCAGGTATGCCGCCCAAAACAAGGGACTTTTTGAAAAATTTTGGGATGAGTAACGGAGAGGCGAATAATCAAGGTATGTATGTAGTTGTGGTACCAATACAAATTCACAACCAATGAGTCAATAATGATTAAACAGATTCTGCAATAACATTTTTGAACCATTGTTTTTTTTGAACTTGAAAATATTCTACATGCATGGAACCTTATTTCTGATAACAGCATATGAACTTTTAAACATTTCTTTTAACGTCCTACAATAAGATTCTGCGGAGATATAAAAAAATGCACTTACTGCAAGATCATTTTTTTTCCTATAAAACTTTATCTTTATATAATATATTGCCTGTCAATAATAGTTGTTATAAAAAAATGCACTCGTATTGCAGCTTTGAGCGAGGAAAGAATTTTTCCTTTTGCAGAGTCATTGCTTTTGATCGAAATAATAATATTCTACCATGATAAATTGCCATTTAACAACATAATTATCACAGTTTTTTTACATTCTCATAAAAAAAATTCTCTTTGTAGCGAAATCACTTATTTTCGTTTTAGGAATCGTATTTTACTGAGAAAGGATAACAAGATCAGAAAAAAAAAAATTACTCTCGTTCGTAAACATTTTTAATGCCAATTGTTGTCGCTTAGTTTTAGGTTTTGATAAATGGAAGTTTATATAACGTAACGAAGAAGTTAGTATATTAATGCATCAGAACACGAGAAATAAAGTAGATGCCAGTTTGACTTATTGATTTGTTTATGAAAATCAAAAAATAAAGTAAATTAATAGATAATAAATTTTTCTATTAATTTATAGTAAATTTACTACATCTATTTCTTTAGAGGATATGTCAATAAATGAAGTAGAGTATAGAACACGTATGTTACAGAAAAGCTTATTAACTACTAAAATATTGGTCGCCTACTAAAGTGCGCCCTAGTAGAGTGACCAAAAAACCACGAATAATGTTTTTTGATCAATTACCACGCAGCTTTTTATCTTCAGTTTGGTGAAGGAATATTTGCATAATTTTGCTTTGTTTTTTAAAGAAGTTTAAACCGTAATCCTTGTGCCTTGAACAAATGTACTATTTAATGAAAACTTTTAGTAAACGTTATTTTTGGTAAAATCTGTAACACTAGACCAGATCTTAACTTATTACTGTACACAAAAATCAAGAGATCAAAAAAGTTTCGTATAAAATCGTCGAAACGCACAATATCATATTGCAGACTCTATAAAGTATATCTTTTCATAACTTAGGGGCGTTTTTCTAAAATTGGTAATCTTAGTTCAAATTTTATATCGTGTTAAGTCTGTTTCATATCCCAATTCTATGGTGCAAACGTCTTTAAATAGTAAAAAAAAATTTTGCAATTAGTTTTGCAACAAATATGAAAACTCTACTTCATGAAACGAATATTTTTTTTTAGTTTTTGCTTTGAAATTTAAAATATACAACGTATTTATTAACTAAAAAAGTATAATCTGTAAGGTGGGTAAATATATGCTTTGATTATGCCCTAAAGTAATGTATGGGTGTTCCTGGAACATAATATGCTTTAAATAAAAATATATTTTATAAAAAATGTAAAAAGCAATTGCGGAAAACTATAAACTGTAGGATTACTACTAGTATTCATGGCAACTCTTGTATATTATATTATGATTTGAAACACATATGAACCTAAAGACGAATTAAGATGAATTGACACTTTGAAAAGCCTATGCAAAAACATAGAGGAAAGTACGAAAATCCAAAAAATAAATTATCGAGAGCGCTGCAGACATTTTTCTTTTTAATTATCATAATGGTTTATTTCTGTCTAGTCTCGCGCTTCGAACTTGATTAACGTACGTCAACAAAATAAAATATTCTATATTATTTTGAACTCTATGGATAGCTTCAAATTCAGATGATATTGTAAATTTTCATTTGGTTATTCTGAATAATTATACGTTTATTAATCTAAGAACACTATGTACAGTTTAATGTCTAAGTACCGAGTACTTATCTATATACTGAACGACAAGATGTTTCGGGCGACTTGACGGACTTGACTCTACGAACGTGATCAATCAACTATTGAGCAACGCTCCGCTCATGTATACTTTACTCATAATGGCGCTCAACTCTCGGTGACACTTAGTTATACATTCTTATATAAGATAAATTTACTCCTAATTTAACAGACATATCAGTCAAAAGATATTTTTATTGTAACTAAAAAAGAGTTAAATTCAATCTAAGAAAATAAATTGTCAAGCAAGTAGTTTAATTTTCAACTAGTGAAGATAAAGGCCGTAGCCGGTTAAGTATGCAAAAAATTCCTCTAAAGAAAGCTAATGTGGTGGTAGCCATTTGAAAGCAAACAATCCAAAAAAAAATTTCCCAAACTTTTAAGATGTTAGCCGCCATATTGGATGAGTTAGAGGGGTGGGTAACGTCCATTTTGGTTTCCCTTTTTTTTCTTTGTTTCTATCAAAAAAAAAAATCTGCAAAAATTCACGAAACTTCTTATAGTCATTATCAAAGTGCATGATTTTTTCGAAAACAATTTGTCGGAAAATTAAAAAAAAAACTATAAATATTTACTAGAATTTTTTTTGTTTGATAAAAACTCAAGCATTATCTCAATTTTTTACCACATAATATTCACCCAAAAGGCTATTAATATGAATTTCCATAGATTTTCATATTCGGGGCACCTTAGTGTAAAAAATTAAAAACAGTAATTTTCACATTAAGGTGGGCCAAATTTATACCTATAAAAATTCGATTTTCGGTGATAAACTTTTCCTCTTCTTTAATTTGTTTGTTTTCTGACAAAATTAATGCCGTAATTTTTTTATGTTAACCTTTACTTTGGGCTTTTAAAATTAACAAATCGTTTTAAACGAGAAAGCCCAATATTCAAAAAAATTTGAAAAATAAACACTTTTCATAAACTTTTTGTGAATTACAGTATAGTCACTTCTCAAGGAGTATTTAAAAATTAAGTTGCATTTAATAACTTGTAATTTTTAAATTCCTGACCCAGTTTGATTGTGCCTGGGAAATGCCAAAAAAATGCAAAATAACAATTTTTCATCAAGTTCATGGTAGAGACGGTATTTTTTGGAATTTTTTTCACAGGAATTATTTTTAATCGATAATTTACGTGTCTTGAAGTATTCTCAAAATAATGTGAAATTGTTTCAGCAATTTTTGTTTGCTTACACAATTTTTTCCTCCTGTAGTTTGTAAAAAATTCTTATCTTCCGGAATAAATTATACAAAATTGGTTAATGTCAACAGTAGTAGATCTCGTTGAACATATTTTGTAATTATTGTAGCAGCTTTCATTTGTTTAAGCCATTTCATCGCCCTAAAATTGTTAAAAAATTGCTGAATATCCTATAGAAGTAAATATTACACTCAAGATCCGTTATTTGTGTCATTAATTTCAGATAATAATAACTTTCCTCGCTTTACTATTACTGGTCGAATTCCTATTCACTGGTGAGAGATGCAGCAGATGAGAGATGCCGCTGGTGTGACATGCTGCAGGTGTGACTTGCCGCAGAGAGACTTGTTGCATGTGACATGATAGGGACCCATTTAATTCACAAAAAGCTTATATATATATATATTACTTTTTTTCCATTTTTTATTAAAATCGAGCTTACCCCATTTAAAACCTCATGCTTATTTTAAAAGCCCAAGGCTACAGGTTGATATAAAAAATTACGGGATTTCTTTTTCTCAAAAATAGGCAAATTAAAAAAGGACGAGGATTTATCACCAAAAATCAAAAGTCGAATTTTCATAGGTATTAATTTGGACTAACTTTATGTGAAAAATACTGTTTTTGATTTTTTACACTAAGATCCCCTGAATATATAAAAATCTAAAGAAATTCACAATAATAGCCCTTTGGGTGAATATTATGTGGTAAAAAAAATGAGATAGAACTTGAGTTTTATCACACAAAAAAATCGAAGAAACATTTGAACATTTTTTGAAATTCGAATTTCCCGCTTAAATTTTTTGAAAAAAGTCATGCTTGTTTAGAATGACGAAAAAAAGTTCTGTGGATTTTGTAAAGATTTTTTCTAGTGGTGGAAGCAAAGAAAAAACAAAATAGACGTTATTCCCCTCCCTCCCTTAC
Organism: Amphibolips quercusostensackenii; assembly: GCA_032357855.1. Classification (NCBI taxonomy): domain Eukaryota; kingdom Metazoa; phylum Arthropoda; class Insecta; order Hymenoptera; family Cynipidae; genus Amphibolips; species Amphibolips quercusostensackenii. The sequence goes on from JAUELO010000127.1 coordinate 1,814,355, forward strand.
ATATCCAATATAGCGTCTAACGGTTCGGAATTTGGTTTCCTTAGGAAGCATTTTTTGCATGCTCACTCGGCTATAGCCTTTCTAACCAAAATCAAAATGGTCAAACTCAAAAATAAAGATCTAATTTTAAATAAACAAAAACCAATTTTTGAATAAAACTATGAATATTCAACTAAAAGATAATATTTAACCCACACTAATTGATATTTCGGACCAAAAAGTCGAGTTTGCGACAGAATACATAATTTTTTAACCAAATTGCTAAATTTTCAACTGAAAATAATTAACAAAAAAAAAAGCGTTTCAAGTCTTAGTTTAAATGTGTTTAAAACTAGAATTCTACAGCGAATTAAACTTATAAATCTACGTGGAAGTACACGTAAAAATTCACGTGAAGTTCTACGTGGATTCCTACGGGGAAATGAATGGAAATTTTGTCTTCTGGATAACATTACCTTTAAGTTTTTTTTTAACAAGCAGAATTGGATAGCAAAATTGTAAGCAGTTCAAAACTACATTGAAAATTACAAAAACAATCACTAACCATGATATGCGTACCAACAAACGATTTTGTGCTTCAAGAAAAATCTAATCCTCTGTTTCTTGTTGCAGAATCAAGTTCACAATCCAGACTTTATTCTTCAGTCTGGTCTGCTCCACTTGCCAAGCCTCTTTTTCGTGAAAGATCCAGGTCTCCTCGTACCAGGGATCCTTCTTCTCTTATACTTGGATTTCCACCTGAAGAACTTAGAGTTGTTCGACTTGTTACCTACATCAATCCGACTGAGGTATTCGAACTTCGAAGATACACTTTTCCTCCTGATAAATTAATTCGATTGAGAATAAAAAAAAGGGTCCTTATTGACATCCCGACGGAAGAACAAATTGTCTTATCAACTTCCAATGGTGACGTCTACGCAATATTGGAAAAAGTATCAACGACACACAGTGTTTTTCGTGGAATATATCTAAACAATATTTTGTTGGGAAAACGGGTGAAAATTAACATGAACAGCGGCGCTGTAGAATCATTGACCCCAGAAGAAATCGCGAAATGCCCAGTAGGTAACCACAACCCAATCGCAACACGTTTTAGAGTATTTCGTGCCTAAAAAATAATTCTTCACACCGTAAATTTTACTTATAACATATGTTGAGGATGAAAAATTCGATTTAAAATAAGTTTGGTTTCAACATTTTTTTTATATATAAATTAGTCGCTAGTTCGTTAAATTATGAAATGATTCAGTTTATAGCGCCTCATCTTAATATCTTTTGCTTTAAAAATTTTTTATCTTGAGTCCTTATTTTTAAGCTTACATTTTTATTCTAATCAATTTTAAAATGCACTCTGGTAGACTTGAATAATAAAAAGTTAAAATTAATAAAAAAATTTTATTTTGCATGAAAAGGTTTTAAGTTAACTAAGTAAATATTAACTGATTCATGATCCTCAAGATTAAGCTGTGGTTTCTAAATTGAAAATTGAACAATTATTAACTTTACAAGACGATTCATCAGTTCAGTGATAAAACCCTTTAATTTAATTACAAATACTGAATATTTTATATAAAATGAAAAACAACTTTTAAATATTAAGCAATATTGCAAAAATCAGTTTCAAAGTTTAACCATATCGCACTCTATTAAAACGTTGTTGAATGTCAAAATAAGTTTTTAGGTCAAAAATAATGCGCGATCGAGAAGTTATTAATTCAAATGTTAATACTTTTGTGAATGTATTTTAGCTGACATGGTAAATAAGTTTTGGATATATTTTAAGTGGAAGGGAATTAATTCACAACAACAACAAATTTTAAAAAACATTAATTTCGAAGAAATATTTCAATTATTTACTAATGACATGAATCTTAAACAAATTAGTCCAACTAAGCAGTGGAATTTTTAACCAAATAGTGGAATTTTTATTTATAATAACTTAAATTTTACTGCTTCTTTTACCTGACTTGGTCGATATGGTCTGTGTAAATTATTAATTTGTTTTCCTGGGCAGCTTCTTGAACTTTTTATTAACACAAGCAAAGAAAGGTTGTACATACCTTGTTAAGAATGCACTCATTCGCTTGATTCTGCGTAGCGGCTTACTATTTAAGTCGATACGGCAAGCATCTTAAGTTTTGTTTTTGTAGTTGTTCAACGAAAAAGAGACAGTAAGTTATTGTTTTCAAAAATACATTTCAAAAGAAAACCATGAAAAGAAATTATTGTTACTTACTTGGATTTGTTTCACTGTCTGTAAATGTTTGATCAGGATGACTTATTGTCACTAACTATAAGAATATATATTTAATCATAAGATGTTAAAGATGTCAATGCAGATTCTTCATATTGAAATAATAATTTCAAAGTAAAAATTAAATTGTGTTTAGTTTCTGAGCATTAGAATGTGTACTATATGAAGGATGCTTTTAGTTCAAGGCATGAGCTTGAGACAAAAGCAATAACATACATCATGCGTCACATATTTACACAAAAAAAAAAGAATTTCATTAAGTTCTTTTTTATAGCAGAATTCTAATATTATTAACAATAGTAATATGAGAATGTTTCAGGTATGGTAATTGTTTATTCTAAGTTAGAATTCAACTTATGTGCAACTCTTCCTATTACAATTCAGAAATATTAAAAAAACCATTTTCTAACATCTAAAAGATGAATGTTTTAAATTTTGGTAAAACTCTAATAAAAAAAAAATGAAATTCAAACAATTCTTCTATGAAAAAAGGAATTTTCCGAATCTGACGAATATTTATTTGAAAAACGTATTGTTGTCATGAATTTACTTTTTGTATATTTAAACCAATTTCTAAAATTCTTAGTCCGAAGAAGAATTTTATTTGTTGACGAAATGTTTACTTATAATTTAGAAATATGGTAAATTTCTTTTTCTAAAATCTGAAAGGAGGAAGCTTCAAATTGTGGCGAATTCAGACTGGGAACAGAGATTGCCTTTGTAAAGTCAATTTTTACAAATAAGAATTAAAATGATTTTTTAAAATTTACTGTTTAATGTAAAAGAATACCTGTTTTAATAGAAAATTGTAATTTTTTGAAACGAAATTTTCTGTTCAAAATTGAAAAATTCAAATATTTTCAGAAACTGCTTGTCCAAAACTAAAAATTATAATTCTTTGCAGGATTCTCACTTTAAAAGTCACAATTATCAATTACATTAATTAAGTAGCTTTTGAGAAATAAAAAATAATATGTATGAAAATGATTTTTCTTTAAAGTTATGAAAAAAATAATATTTCAGATGAATAATTTCAGTTGCATATTTAGTTTTTGAGCTTATTTTATAATTTGAATTAATTGTATTAAAGATAGTTGATTATTGGGATTGATCAATCAACCGTGCAAATTATATAAGGATATATTTTTCACAAAAAAATGTCAGGTTCAACACCTAATTTTCTGTGTTTTCAGACGATTTAAAGTAAATTGATAAATTCAAAGATTCTAGAAACGTCATATATTTTAAAAAATTAGTAGTAGCTTTTTATTTTCTATGATTATGATAGAAGATGACGATACGTACCACAATAAATTTATTATAATTATACAATGTCAACTTCAACGATTCTACTTTTTTAATTACTAATAAATAATTTATAACCTAAAAACTTTTACGCTTTATTTTAATTTTCACATTTTATTACTAATTTTATGTGCACCATTAATATAATTTTATGAATGGTACAGATAATATACGCTATACGGGTTCTAGAACACTACTACGTAGTTCCAGCTGACACTGAAAGATGGCGCCACTAGTTTTTTTTAGCAGTCGGTGAATTCTCGGTCGGTAAGGTAGAGCACTGACATAAATCTATGGTCAAGTCAGCAATGCGGGTCGCTGTTTTACCAATTAAGGCACAAAGTTCCATCTGCTACCGACAAATGGCGCTACCTGTCATAGGCGAGTTCGGGGTACTGCTGCGTAGTTCCATCCGCCACTGACAGATTGTGCCACCTGCCAGGTACCTAGGTTGGTGAGCTAAAACATATTCTTGGTTAGCTTCACGAAATGGGTCCCTACGGTACCAACCCAAAATCAAATTCTGGAGATTCCCAGGATTCCAGAAAATAATTGAAGCTTTTGGAAATTTGGACGTTATCTCAAACGAACGTCAAGTGACCCGTATTCCAATGACTCATTCTGCTTAGAACAATCGATAACTACAAGAGGTGCATTGGTTGGTTGCACGTAGGCCTCTTACCTACACTAAATTTAAAAAAACTGTCGATATTGCGTATGTGATCTCTACCTCAATCATAAGTACTATTTTACAGTACATAGAGATGTGCAGTGCAGTCATACGTTACATAAGGCTGCGCATCACACTTCTGCTGCATGCGATCCTGTAAGGTACTATTCCAATGACTTCTATAACGTGTTTCTGTTTCAAGCAAGTTGCTGGTAAAACAGTAAATGATTATTCACTGACAGATAATAATGGTTTAAATCCATGCTCAGATACCATGAATCAATGATTGGTCACCAGTTACAGTTGGAGCACCGTGAAGTCAGTTAAATTAGAGGTAAAATAAAAGTTGCACGTGTGTAACTTAAATTTCAACAGGGGGTATATTTTGAAGGTTTTACCAGGAACAAAAATAATTTTCTTTACCAGAAGACTCATCAAAAATGTATTTACTACATTTTTTTTCGGATGGCTGTATAGAATGGATTGAAAAATAAAAAGTAATGAAGGTTTGAACAATAGAGAAAATTTCAGAGAGAAATATTGCTTATATAAAAAAGAATATTACTTGATCAATTGAATTTAATTCATCAAAGAAAGTTCAGGCTAAATAGTATGAGTGCTAAGCTTATAATGATTTTTATATAATATTGTCCTGTTACAAGGTGAATGTTGGTAAAACAGTGATGTATTATTCACCGAAAGATTATAATGGTTCAAATCAATGCTAAGATACCACGAATTAATAAGTGGATACCAGTAACGAATAAAGCAACCGTGAAGTCAGTTAAATTGAAAGTAAATTCAAAGTTGGACGTGACAAACTTAAATTTAAATAAAAATTACTAATGTCAAAGTTTTACCAGAAGCAAAAATAATTTTCTTACGCGTACTAAAGGTTAGAGGTTTGAGCATAGTTCGCCAGGCGACTCATTCAAAATGTATTGCTACTTTTCTTGTTTGGATAGCTGTATGGATAAGAGTGAAAAATTCAAACTATTGAAAGTTTAAACAATGAAGACAATTTTAAAGGTATGTATTCCTGATATAAGCACGAATTTCACTTTATTAATTTTATCTAATTTATTTGAGAATGTTCAGGATAAATTGAATAAGTGCTAAGAGTGCGAAATTTGATTTCAGCCTAAAGACGCTTCTACAAGTCAAGTGCTAAATAGATGGATAGCAAGTACCTAATCTTTCTAAATTCATATTCAACTAAACGAAATTCATAAAGTTTATCGCTAAAAGGGACAACAGCCAGTAATACATTGGATTTTAAAATCAATCTAACGATGTGTGTGAATATCTTACACTGAAAGAAAACATACCGCATGTTATTTAAATTATAAATTAAACCAAATCACGTATGTAAATGACCAACTGCAAGACAAACTTAACAAATTTTCTAAGGGTGTGGAAGCGCTATCCATCATTAATTTAAGCAGCTCATGATTTAAACTAATGTGCGGCTACTGGAAAAGCTAGTCAAAACTATGTGCATCGTTTTTCCTCTTAAAAATTTCCAATTACATATACAATTTTCTCTGCACATTAAATAATAAATTAAGCATTAAATTTTCATGCTGATCGATACAAACAAAATATCCTTCAAATAATAATAAAATTTTGATTTAAATGTTGATTTAATTTAAGTTAAGGTCGTTTTTAACGCTCAGCAGTTGGCAGCGTAATCACATTTCATGAAAGTAAACATAACCCGCAGTACACGTGCAACATAGTAATTACTTTAACTTCTGCGCGCTTCTTGATTCCTACACAAGCAAAATCGTTCTCAATATATTTCACCTGGGTATGTTTTGCTTAAATAAGGCTTAAATTCCCTAGAAGTAAGTACAAATTAGCGGTAATTTGAATTTCACATTATATTTTCTGTCTTGAAAGCAGTTTCCCTAACAATATTCAACGTGTTTTAAAGCCAAAAAAATAACAATTTTTAGAGATCGCGAAAGGCCTCTCCCTAAAATCCCATGTTTTTTGCTATGACTTTTAACAGTGACAATTCAAATTAAAACCAGAAAAGGGCTCATAAAAAAGACATTATGTGAAAGGGAACATATTTATCGGTAAGAAAAAGTCAGTTGGTGATTTTTTTACCTTACGGATCCAATAGCTGGACTACTTTAAATGTTACTACTCTTCAAACAAACTTAGGTACTACCCAATATTTTCTAAATAGCGCTTAACCAAAAGAACAGGTTTTAAGAAATATCTATTTGTAATAAGCTGTGGTAACCTACTGGATTCATGGTGTAAACATGACACTGTTTTTACTTTGAGGAACTAATAACACTTTATTGAGCGACTACAAATATGCTTGTACACTTAACAGCACTTACTGTCCACTTCCCCGAACTGATCAGGACGAACGGACTCAAATATTTATTTATTTTTATTTCGACTAGCAATTAATCGTCAGGGTCACTTTCAGGTATATCGTTACCTGATCTCCACATCCCTTCTTTTCTTACAAGTTTCAGTGGTGGTACATGGGGTGGCAAAGCAGCCAATGTTTTAGGGTCCACTTTGCCTTGATGATCCTCACTGCCCGCTCAGCACGTCATACTTTGTGTTTCCAAAATCAGGTGTTAATTTATGTGTGGAAACAGTATTCTTCATTGGCACTCGGTCTTCTTGATTAACTTGATACACCCTCGCCCCTCTCCTACTGTCTTCCTTTCTTTTTCCCGCTTCTTTCCTTGTCAGGTCCTGATTATAAGCTTTGTCATCTAATTTCTCTGTGATTATGTCCTCTATACCGGGTATTTTGTCCCGAATCCTTCTGTTATAAAGTAGTTCAAATAGTGATTTTCAAGTGTAACCATAAGGTGTGATATTGTACATCATTATGTATGTCATTATTTCATTTTTTTAGTCCCGATCATTTTTTACATAGCTGATTTGTAAACGTTTTTTTAGTGATTTGTTTTTATTTTCAACTTCGCTTTTCGCTTGCGGCCAGTATGGGGGTACATTTACTATCTCGATGTCATTTGTGGCGCAGAACCTTTTGAATTCTCCACTGTTAAATTTAGTATCATTATCTACCTTCATAGTTTTGGGCAGGCCCAACCAGCAGAACACTTCCTCTAGGCATCGAACAATAGTTGCTGATGAGGTGGATTTCGTAAATATGGCCTTCACATCTAAAAACTTGTACACATATTATGGTATCTTTTAGCTGTATTTTAAGACTTAGTATTAGTAAAAATATTTATTTAGAAAGGAGTTACAGCTGATCTCCGGGAGCTCCTCTCAAAAAAGACGTTTTGCAGTGACCACTATATCTCTGAACTGGATCATCTGAAATTAAAAAACCTAATAGATTTCGTTAAAGTAATGTTGAATCTAGTAATTAATTAAAGGAATAAGCAAAATAAATTTTTTTGACAAAATGGCGGTTTCTAAAAAAAAAATCGATTTTTGTCCAAAATTTCGGTCTTAAATTGTTTATAAAAAAAAAAATATTTATCGGTGAGAAAAAAACTTTGATTAATTACTAAAAAATATATTTAAGAAGCTCGTGTTAAAATTTGAGACTAATCGGTTAAGCCGTTTTCGAGTAATGTTGGTCAGCGACTTTGAAAACACCATTTTGAGAAAAACGCGTTTAAAGTTTGATAAGCACTTTACATAGAATGAAATTTTTTTTTAACTTACATGGAGTCGTCTATTCCAGGACCATATAATACACCCTCCGCCGCTTCGGAAGCTTCTAATAACTCAAGCTGATGTTGTCTGCGGGACATTCTTCCATCTCTGCACACTTATCACACAGCAAAACAATTTTAAAACCAAGTCCTCGTTCAGAAGCAGTTTGAAA
>JAUELO010000127.1:2114713-2131727 GCA_032357855.1 Amphibolips quercusostensackenii
ATATTAAAAAGTAGCGGACTCAACATGCACTCTTTCCTTACACCCTCTTCGGTACAGAAAACCTTCCCTTTTTTCTTCCCTATCTTCATCCTAATCCTGGTTTCTGTAAAAATTTCTCTCATCCTCTCTACCAAACTTTCCTTTATCCTCTTTTCTTTCATTACCTTCCATAATATTCTTCTGTTCACTGAGTCAAATGCTGATTTGAAATCAACGAATAATGCAACTCATTTTTTTTCTTTCTCCTTAAATTTCTGTTAACCAAATAGTTAAGTATGTAGATGTTATCTATAGTCCCCATCCCTTTTCTAAATCCCGTCCGATTGTGTGGGATACTTTTTTCTCTTTAGCTGACTCTCTAACCTTTTTTTTTGTAATTTTGTAGCTACTGGCATGAGAGTAATCCCTCTGTACTTCTCTATTTTCTTGCCCTCCCCTTTTTTGACAAGCGAAACCACCAACCCTGTCATCCACACCTTCGGCCATCGTTCTCGTCTCCAAACCTTGTTGCAGATCTTCCACATCACTTCCCTACCTTCTTGTCCTCCATACTCTATCGCTTTATTCTCCATGCCATCCTTCAATATAGCCTTGTTTTTTTAGTCTATCTATTGCCTTAACCACTTTCTCTCTAGTTATTTTGTTTCTTCCCTCTCTCTCTCCTTGCACTATCCTTTTATTTTTCCTTTTGATCCTATTTTGCTCTCCTTCTACTAGACCCTTAAAATATTCCGTCTACTCATTTATTTCCATTTCTTCATTCACGCCTTTCCTTCCCCCTCCTTCTTTACTTATTACATTCCAGACTCTTCCTTCTTTGGTCGCTTTTTATACTTCTTCTCTTGTAACCTCTCAATAAACGAGTCTACTCCTTTCTCTATTTTATACCTAACATTCTCCTTGTTCATTCTTTGTTTAAACAGTTTTAACTTATCTTACCCTTAGACTCCCATTTTTGTATTCCTTTTTCCCTCTTTTTCCCTTTTTTCTCTGTTCCGTTTACTGACGCCACCTTTCAGTATTGCTATTACCAGGAAGTGCTCAAACCCTATCTCCTTCCCAACGTTCACACTTTTTATCATATTCCTTATTCTTGCTTCTGCCAAGGTGTAGTGTATCACTGTTTCTCCCTTGCCTATAAATGTGATCTTCCTTTCTAATCTCTTTTTATATTGCCATTATATATAAGCCATCCTGTTTCTCCTATCACGTCTAGTGACATCCTCTATTCCCAGTTCGTCTCCCTATGTTTGGAGCTCCTTATATAGCCCTCTTTTTCTTCATCTTAAATCTCGCCCTCTTGTTCACCAGCCTATGCATTCAAATCACCCTCTATCAAAACCAACTCATCCCTCTTTTCATCCATCCACCTCTTTACTACTCTCCAACTTCCCTCTTCCCCTCTTCTTCTATATACACAAGCCAACGCTATTTTGACTTTTCAACTATAATCCTTCTTACCATAGTTTTATACTTTTCCTCCCTATCCTTCTCTTTTATTCTTTTTTCTGCCAATTCTTTTCTCACTCCTGAAACCATGTACCCCCATTCCTCTTTCTTTAACGTCTTCCTTTTTGCTTCTTGCATCGTCCACACATACCCTTTTAGTAACATTCTTTTTATCCCCTTTCAGTCCTTCTCATCTTATCAAGTTTCACTCATTATAATCACATCCCACTTTTCGAACTCCCTCCAGAATCCTTTATTCTTGTTCGTTAAGCCCGACACAATCAATAAAGTTATTTTTACATTTTTCTTTTTCCGTTCTTCACCTATCCTCCTCACGTTTGTTCCCTCCTGTCGTTTGAAAACCTCTCTATTTGGGTTCTACACTTTTTTGTCTTTTCATGTTTCTCACCTTTCTTTATTATTTTTTCCTTTTTACTTATTTTTTCTAGTTCTTTGTCCCAGAACCATTTCTCCTTATTTATCCATATCCTGTTTCTGCCTATGTATACCATGTGTCCCTTTTTTTTCTCTACCTATGCCCTCTGCCCTATTTGCTATTTTTTTTCTTTCTTCCTTCGTGTCAAATTTTCTCCAATTCTTTTCCTTCTTTTTTTTTGATTTTTTTTCCGTAATTTTCTTTTTTTTCTCCTTACTCCCTTCTTCAACTAGAAATATTTCTTCTTTTTCTTCCTTCATTTCTCCTATTGTCTTAACTCCTCTTACCCTTACCTGAACTTCAATGTCTTTCATAATATTTTGGATTTCCGCTTCCCCTATTTCACTCTTTACTTTCAATTCCTTAACTACTGTGTTATTATTACTCTTTGCTTTTTCTTCTTCTTTTAATCTTTCTTTAATTTCACTTAGTCTCTTCTTCAATATCTTATTCTTATTTCGCATGTTCTTATCACTTTCTTTTACTACATCCGCACTCTCTGTTTCCTTCACCATAGGCCTATTCCTGATTTCTAAGCTGCTTACCTGTTCTTTAAACTATTTAATCTCATTATTTCCCTGTTCGTCAACCTCTCTCTGTCTATTCTTTATGCTTTATAGTTCACCTGAAACCTTGTCTTTCTTCTCTTTCGAGATTTCATCCTACTCTTCTCACCTTCCTCTTACTTTCCTCACTTCACTTCTTAAATCATTTCTCTGCCTAATTATTTGCCTATTCATATCATTTAGACTCTTACTTCTTTTTTCTCTAAATCCTTTATAAGGGCTTCTATATTTCTAAACATCCCCCTATCCCCTATATCTTTTTCTGATGTATTCCGTTCAACCTTAACTTTCTTGCTGTTCTTGTCCTTTTCTAAATCATCATCTACTTCCTATCTTTTTCTCTTATGTTCACCTTTGCTGCTGGTCGCACTAAATTTTTTTTTGCCATTCATCCAAACTCCTATTCGAGCCCGCGCTACCAAGCTTGTTGAGCCGCCGTAGGTTGGACGGTCTTCCGCGTTTAGGGACCGTGCCTGTTTCCCTTTTCGCTGCCATCCCCTCCCTGGTTGGCGTCTGAACCTCTCTTCGCTTCTGCTGTCACTACAGCCAATGTCCTCCTTCCCCCTACTATCCACGCTCTCTACATCGCCACGTGTTCCATCATCTACTGCCAGTTGTTCTATGCGATCGTTCAGTAACTGTCGACCTCTGTCGCTAGTTTGTGGAATTCGTATCGTCGGCATCCTACCTTACCAAGTTCCTCGGAAAGTTTCCCGCTTTTTACTCGCCTATTTCGTGCCCCTCTTGCCCAGCAACAATGTTTTTTTACTCCTAACCTTACAAACTTGGCACGATCCAATTTTCACTTCACACAACTTATTCCCACCCTTTGCGCCTTTGCCTTCACTCACCCTTCTTCGTAAATATTCAATCTGCGCACTTACTGCCCTTTCTCCAACCACACACGTTTATTTTCTTCACGATAGCCAAAAAACCAGCACCCGACACAAAAGCATCTTTTCACTATCAGCACCGGAAACGGAAGTCGTAAATTAATTAATTTATTATTAGCTCATTAATTGTTTGAAAAAATTAAATTTCATAAGGCTTTAATTTTAATTTGTTTCAGTTTAGCACACAAACCGATTATTCATTTTAGGGTTATGTAATTGAATAGTAGCTATATAATTTGTATCATAAAATTTCATTTATATTAAAAATACCTTTATTTCAATTATGTGATTTTGTCAATGTTTGTAATGTTGAGAAATAATTGTCTGAATCCAATATTTAAAATTATATATACATATGCTTCAATTTTTTTTCTAAATTAGTATTAAAGTTTATTAATCATTTAAATTTCCAGAGATGCAATCTTAAATTTTAATAAAATATAAAGTAAAAATTATTTCAATGTCTTAATGAAAATAATGTTAAATGCTGTTTATGTTGTGAACTGATTATTCAATTATTGATCGATTCTTTCTAAACCTAAATTAAAAAAAAAAAATCGTTTTAAAAGTTATTAATAAATAGAATTTTCATGAATGGAAGTTTCAATTTGAAGAAAAATAAAAAGTTCAAATTATTTGAATTTTTGAATGAAAATTATAGTATAATTCTTGTTATTTTGTAAACAGATTGATTGATTATTAGCTGATTAATTGCTTTTTTCAACACATTGAATAATATACAATTGAATTTTAATTATTTTCATTAAGGTAACATAAATTTATTATTTACTTCAGTATTTATTATATTATTATTTTTATTATATTATCATTATATTATATATTATATTATTATATTTAAATTAGTATAAAATTTTAATATCAAGTTAAATGTGTAGAATAAATACAATTTCAAATGATAAAATAGATATAATGTAAAAAGTTTTGGATTTAATTAATGTTAAGTAAAAAAAATTAATTATTTACTCCAAAGCATTATCTGGTATTGTTATTGAATTTCGGCTATTATTTTCATAATAAAATTTCATTTTGCCTTTGAAATATGTAGCTCAATTACATTTATATATTTTTTGTCATGTTTGTGATGTCGTTAAATAAGTATCTGAATTTAATTTTTAAAACTATATTTACATATTTGTTATTTAAAAATTAGTTTTTAAGCTTTTTAATAAATAAGATAGATAAATATATATAAATATATTTATATAGAAATGCAATTTCAAATAAAAAATATACATAACGTAAAAATTATTCGAATGCTTTAATGGAAATAATTGTTTAATTCTTTTCATTCTGTGAACTGATTAATTAATTATTAACTGATTCTATTAAAACTTGCATGTTTTAGAATTAGTTAAAAAGGTTTTTAATAAATCAAAAAGTTAAGAAATGAAATTTTCTTTTCAACTAATTTGACTAATGTACCTTTCAAGCTGATTCACTAATTATTGACTGATTAATTTTTTTCACAATATTACACTAAGTGAAGATTGAATTTTAATTGTCTTTAGTTAAGCAACATAAATAGATTTTGTTGTTTAAGATTATATGATTGGATATTGTCTATTATTCTTATGATAAAAGTTTATTTTTTATTTGAAATTTCATAATAATTTAATTATATCTGTTTTTATTATAATATATCTGTTGCAATTATATAATTTTTCTGCATGCTTTGAATGTTGTGAAACGAGAATCTTAATTCAAATTTAAAAATAATTTGCACATATATTTTTATTTTTTTGATAATTAGTATAAAAGCTCATTGTTAATGAACTTTTTTCGGACGTTCGTGGAGCTAACGTCTATTTTATCAAATATCAACTAAACTTTTGCTTATAGACAATCGTGTCTGCGGACAAAATTGTAGCTAAAATATTACTCCTTCGAGCTATATTAGTGTTTTTTTATAACTTTATTTTGTTATGAAAAATTAACGATGCAATAACTGTGCGCACTTAGTGTCAGTCTCCCCTACATTTTCAGAATTTTATTTACAAAAAAATATAAAAGAGGAACTGAAACTTTTTAATATTTATATTTTAAGCAGAGGCGAATTACCCCGGATTATATGAGATTACCCTGCATTACCTCTGCATACAGAATTACTCTGGATTATATTTTAGATTGCTTCAAATTGCAAAGAATTACTCTGTATAATATTAGATTATGTTAGATTCAGTTAAAAAGTTAATATTTAACCAAAAAAGAACAATTTTTTAACAAATATTTTAATTTCTAACTAAAGGGATCCATTTTCAACTAAAATCATAAGTCTTCAATAGGAATTGTTTAATTGTCAGTTGAAAATAATTTTTTAAGCAAAAAACGATTTTTCAACAAAAAAGTTAATTTTAAACTAAGGAAATAATTTGTCTGCACGAACGATGAATCTTCAGTTGAATTTCAAATCGAAAAAGAAAATAAATAAATCTCAAACAAAAAAATTCAATTCTTAACTAAAAATGAATTTTTACTAAATTTATTATTTTTCCATAAAGTAGAATAATTTTAAAGCAAATAATTAAACTACTAACCAAAAACATTTATTTTAAATTGAGGAGATTAATTTTCTACCGGAAAAGACGAATTTTCAACAAAATACACTAATTTTAAACTAAAAAAGATACATTGTTATATTAAATAATTCTATTTTCAAGTGAAAAATATTAATTTTCGATAAAAATGGAGTTGTTACATTTACAATTTAAAAGATTAATTTTTTACCAGTAGAAACAAAGTTCTGACAAATTAGTTAATTTTTCAAATAAAAGAATTTGCAACTGAAATGATAAATCTTTAACTAGAATAGATAAATTTTAAGATAATAAATAAATTTTAAATAAAAAAAACAGTTTTAAAAAAAATTGTTAATTTTTAAACCAGGGAGATAAATTTTTAATCTGAATGATGCATGTCCAAACATAAAATGAATTTTCAACGAAGTAGCTTAAACTAAAAAGTTGAATTTACAACAATAACATTAATTTTCTACGAAAAATGACAAGTTAGAAAAAATGAATTTGTAGTAAAACAAATTTACTTCTAACGGAATAGTTGATGATTCAACTAGACAAAATACAAAAATTTACAAGAAAAAATGAAATATTTAGATGTTCCATTTAAATATTCAATTTTTAACCAAAATATGAATTTTTTACTGAAAAAGGCCGAATTGAAATTAGGTACGTGCATTTCCAACTAAAAAAGACAAATTTTCACCAAAAATTGAATAGTTAAATTTTTATTCTAAAAATTAATGTTTTACCAAGGTAAAACAAATTTTCAATAAAATAATTATATTTACTAAAATTATAAATATTTAAACGAAAAAATTATTCTTTAACAAATAAGTCTAACTTTTAACCAAGCAGATGAATTTTTGACCGTAAAGATACTTTTTTAACCAGAAAAAAGAATCTGCAACAAAATACGTGAATTTTCAACTCAAAGAAAGAATTATAATTTAAAATGATTGAATTTTGTTAATCAAATTAGATTAAATTTCATAAAATTAAAGTAATTAAAATTTTAATCATTAAAACAAAAATTCTTAACTAAATAGTTTAATTGTCAACTTAAAATATAATTTAAAAACAAAAAATAAAATAGTTCCATTTTCAATTTAAAAAATTGAATTTAAAGAAAATGAATTTTCAACATTATAGTAACATTTTTAACTAAGGCATTATCAACTCAAATCAAGAATCTTCAACCAGAAAAATAAATTTTTAACAAAACGGTTTTACTTTCTACCAAGTAAATTAATTTTTTACCAAGTAGTTGAATTTTTAACAAAAACATGAATTTTGAACAAACAAAAATGATTTTTTACTAAAAAAGACGAATTTTAAACGAAAAAGGATTAATTTTTAAGTAAAAATTAAATATTTGAATAATCATTTAAATAAAATTAATTTAAAAATAAAGCAACAACGATTGACTTTAACCAAAAAAGGCGATTTTTTAACAAAATCGCTGAACACTTCACCAATACAAGTTAATTTTCTACCACAATAGTCGGATTTTCAACAAAAATAATATTTAATTTTTTCTTACGAAAATATATCAACTTTGTAATAACAAAGCCAAATTTTAAGCCAAAAATGGAAAAAATGTCCACTAAATTGTTGAATTTTCGAACCAAAAATATGAATTTTTCAAAAAACAGTTGTATTTTAAAACCGAAAATAATCGGAAAATATTGATGATAAATCAATAATGGATTTTCAAGAAAAAATTTATATTTTAACCAAATAAAGTAGTTGCATTTTATTCACAAAAAACGTGAATTTTTAAACCAAATAGGTAAATTCTCAGTAAAAAATATAATAGCTGATATCTTTTTTAACAAAAAAGATTTTTATTGAAATCGAACAGATGAATTTAAAAAAAAAAGAATTTTAAACAAAATAGTTGTATTTTCAATAAAAATGAATTATATTTTTCAAAAAAAAAAATAAATAAATTTTGAAACGAAAAAGTTGAATTTTGAAAACAGAAAAAAAAATTTCCACTGAATTGTTGCATTTTAAAGTCAGAAAGCGAAAATAATTCTACAAAACAATTCTAATTTTAAATCGAAAATATGAATTTTCTACAAAAAAAATCGAATAAAATAGTTACATTTTGTACAAAATATATTAATTTTTATTAAAAATAGATGATTTCCTTATAAAAAATATAATGGTTAGTATTATTTCACCAAAAAAGATTTTGATTTGTAATCGAACAGAGTTTTATTTTACTAAAAAAAATTAGATTTTCTTATAAATAAATTTATAATAAATAATAAAGTGATGATTTCCAAAAGCTTCTAATCCACAAGCGATAAAAGATTAATAATTTGCATTTAAAATTTGCTCAAATAGGATTTATTTCAAATCAAGAGAGAATTTCATTGTTAATAGATCGCAATAAATGATTCAATAGAAGATCTTTAGCTCTTAAATTTGTGATTTAGAATTTCAGTTAGAAAATAAAAACCTTAAAAGTTAAAGTTTTTCATTTAACGTACAAAAATCTTGAATTCTTAAAAATCTGTGGTTAAAAATTCTACTATTCCATTTCAAATTTAATTATTTTGGAAAAAATTAAATTTTTTTATGTTGTTTTCAATCATTTGAAATTATTTTTAAATTTTCAATTATTTTTGAAATTTTTTAAAAAGTCCTAATAATTTTTTCTTAATCATTCTAATTTTTTTTTACAATTTTTAATATCTTTGCAAATCTTTTCTAATAATCTGTTAAAAGTTATTTTTCAAAATAAAAAATTATTAAAATTTTTCCAGGAATCTTAGGAAACATTTTGTATTGTCTTGAAACCTGCCAAATTTTAAAAAAGATTCAAAATTTTTTATTAAAATATTGAAAAATCTACATTTTGTTTTCAGTTATTTGTAACGTTTTCAAATTTCTTATCATTTTTAAAATTATTTCAAGAGTTCTAAGTATTTTTGTAATCATTCTAATTTTTTCTGAAACTTTCATTATTTTTTCATTCATTTAATAACTTGTTTAAATTTAAATTTTAAAATAAAAAGACATTTTATATTTTCCCATGAATTTCAAGAAAAATTTTGTATTATCTTGAAACCTATCAAAACTCTATAACAAATTAAAAATTTTATTTCAAAATTTTATTTCAAAATGTTAAAAAGTCTGCATTTTGTTTTTGATAATTTGTAATATCTCTAAATATTTAGTTATTTTTTAAAGTTCTTTAAAGGTTCTAAGTATTTTTTGTAATAATTCTAATTTTTTCTCAAACTCTTCTTAAATTCTACAGAATTGACAGAAATAACTTCAAAGTTTTCCGATTTTTTTCTGAATTTTGAGTATCTTTTAAAGTATTTTTTAATAGTCTGTTTAAAGTGATTTCTCAAAATAAAAAGTCATTTTGAATTTTCCCAGGAATTTGATGAAAAACGTTGTATTATCTTGAAACCTTAAAAATTCTAAAACAGATTCCAAATTTTATTTAAAAAATTTAAACAAATGTACATTTTGTTTTAATTTATTTGAAATGTTTTAATTTTTGTTTAATATTGTAAAAACTCTTTTAAAAGTTCTAAGTATTTTTTTTATGCTTTTAATTTTTTCCGAAACTTTTATCAAATCCTGGGAAATTAAAAAAAATCACTTCAAGTGTTCTAAATTATTTTTTGAAAATTTTTAGTGTCTTTTGATATCATTTTTAATAATCTGTTAAAATTAATTTTTCAAAATAAATAGTCATTTTTAATTTTCCCAAAAATTTTAAGAAAAACATGCCATCATCTTGAATTCTATCAAAATTCTGAAACAGATTCATAATTTTATTTTAAAATGTTAAAAAATCGGCATTTTGTTTTTAATAATTTTAAATGTTTTTAAATTTTCATTTATTTTTAAAATTTGTTAAAAAGTTCTGAGTTCTTATTTGAACAACTCTAATTTTTTCTAAATTTTTTATTAAATCCTGGGAAACTAAAAAAAAAATACATAAAATGTTCTAAATTATTTTTTGACTATTTTCGATATTTTTTGAAACTTTTTTCATAATCTTTAAAATTAATTTTTTTAAGTGAAAAGTAATTTTAAATTTTTCCAGGAATTTAAAAATGTTAAAAAATCTACAGTTTGTTTTTTTCATTTGGAATTTTCCTAAATTTTTTATTATTTTTGAAATTCTTTTAAAAGTTTTGAGTATTTTATTGAATGATTTTATTTTTTTCTGAAACTTTTATTAAATTCTAAAAAATTGAAAAAAAACGACTCAAAATCTTTGATATGCATTACCTGAACATTAATTTTAGTAAATATGGTTAATTACCATTTAACTGTCTCATAAAAAATTGCCTCTTTTGATTCAAATTTCAACATTTTATTTAAAAATTTAGTTTTTTTATTAATTTAAAGTCTTTTGTCGAAGATTCAATTTTTTTGTGAAAAATCCATCTTTTTAGGTAGAAAATTAAACTTTTCTTGTTTGATAGTGTGAAATTTTTCAAAATTCGGCTCTTTTGATGAAAACTTGACCCTGTTAGTAAAAATTTGTCTTTTTAGTTTAAAAATTTATTTCTGTTGATAGAAAATTATTCTTTCTTGTTTTTAACTCTAAATCTAAGATACATGCTACTTATACACAAATTTTAATAATTCTAATTTATCAACACTTAAATTTTTAACAGGAAAATCGTCTTTTTGGCTTGAAATTTCAATAGTTTATTCAAAAATTCACTTCTTTGGCGAAAATTTAACTTTTTTGTCAAAAATTCAACTATTTTGAAAAAGTTTATCTTTTTAGTTTAAAAATTTAAATTTTTGGTAAAAAATATTTTTTTCGTTTAAAATGAACCTTTTCTCGTTTAATAGACAAATATTTTCTCAAAAATTCAGCTTTTTTGTTTGAAAACACAACCTTTTTTAGTGAAAATTTGTCTTTTTGATTTAAAATTTGTTTCTTTTGATAGAAAATTAATTTTATTTGGTTTCGACATAAAATTTGAGATATGTGTTACCTACACGTTAATTTTGTTAAAAACAATTTATTACCATTCAACTGTTTGATGAAGAAATTGCCTTTTTGTCTTAAAATTTCAACATTTTATTTGCGAATTAACTTTTTTGTCAAAAGTTCAGGTTTTTGCGGAAAATTTAATTTTTTTTTAAAATAAAATTCTCTGTTAATCATTCATCTTTTTTCGTTCAATAATAGTGAAATGTTTTCCAGAAGTTCGGCATTTTTATTAGAAAATCAACCACTGTGGTTAAAGTTTGTCATTTCGGTTTAAACATTCATTTCTTCTGATAGAAAATTTATCTTTCTTGGTTTAAGCTCTAAAGCTTAGATACGTGTTACCTATATATTCATTTTAATAATCATAATTTATTATTTTTAAACTTTTTGATAGAAAAATCGTATTTTTGGCTAAAAATTTAAACAGTTTATTTAAAAATTATCTTTTTTTGAAAATTTAACTTTTTGGTGAAAAATTAATAAAGTCTTAGATATGCGTTAGTTATACATTAACTTTTTTTAATGCAATTTATTGACACTTAACTGTTTTATAGAAGAAAAGCCTTTTTCGGTTGAAATTTCAATATTTTTTTTTTAAATTAACTTTTTTTGTAGAGCATTTTTTTTGTATTGAAAATTCAACTCTGTGGTGAAAAATAAACTGTTTGGTTGAAAATTTATCTTTTCTCGTTTGATTATTAAATATTTTTCAGAAATTTAGCTTTTTTGCTTTAACACTTAACCTTTTTGTTAGAAATTTGTATTTATGGTTAAAAAATTTATTTCTTCAATGAAAAATTAATCTGAAGTTCGACTTGCAATCTTAGATATGTGTTACCTATACATTAATTTTAATAAATGTAATTTATCACCACTTGACTGTTAGGAAAAATTTCTTGTTTATCTTAAAATTTTTAAAGTTTATTTGCGAATAAACTTTTTTGTCAAAAATTCAAGTTTTTGTGGAAAATTTAATTTTTTTGTGGTAAAATTTTTCGTTGATTATTTATCTTTACTCGTTTAATAATAGTAAGATGTTTTTCAGAAATTGGGCATTTTTGTCAAAAAATCAGCCATTTCGGTTAAAGTTTGTCATTTTGGTTTCAACATTTATTTCTTTTGATAAAAAATTAAGCTTTCTTGGCTTGAACTCTAAATCGTAGATACGTGTTACCTGTATATCAATGTTATTCATTATAATTTATTACAATTTAACTTTTTCATAGAAAAATCGTGTTTTTGGCTGAAAATTCAAGCAGTTTATTTAAAAATTAACTTTTTCGTTAAAAATTTAACTTTTTTCGAAAATTACAGTTTGGTGAAAAATGAATGAAGTCTTAGATATGTGTTACCCATACATTAACTTTGTTAAATACAATTTATAAACTTTACTGTTTTATAGAAAAATTGCCTTTGTCGCTTTATATTTTAATAGTTTTTTTGCAAATTTCCTTTCTTTGTAGAACATTTATCTTTTTGTATCAAAAATTCAAGTGTGTGGTGAGAAATGAACTGTTTAGTTTAAAATTCATCTTTTCTCGTTTAGTAATTAAATATTTTTTAAAAATTCAGTTTATTTGCTTGAACACTTATCCTTTTTGTGAGAAATTTGTCCTTTTGGTTTAAACATTCATTTCTTTTAATGAAAAAATAATCTGAGGTTCGACTTGCAATCTTAGAGATGTGTTACCTACACATTAATTTTATTAAATATTATTTATTACCATTTAACTGTTTAATAGAAAAATTACCTGTTTGTCTTAAAATTGCAACATTACCTATAGCATTACCTATATATAAATTTTATTAATTATAATTTATTACAATTGAACTTTTTGATAGAGAAATCGTGTTTTTGTCTATAAAATTGAACAGTTTATTCAAAAATTATCTTTTTTTGAAAATTTGAATTTTTAGTGAAAAATAAATGGAGTCTTAGATATGCGTCAGTTATACATTAACGTTGTTAAATACAATTTATTAACATATAACTGTTTATAGAGAAAAATCGCCTATGCGCTTAAAATTTTAACAGTTTTTTTTTTTAATTATCTTTTTTTGTAAAACATTTATTTTTTTGTATTGAAGATTCTACTATGTGGTGAAAAATGAACTATTTTGTAGAAAGTTCATCTTTTCTTGTTTGATAATCACATATTTTTCAAAAATTCAACCTCTTTGCTTGAACACTTAACCTCTTTGTTAAAAATTTTTCTTTTTGGTTTAAAAATTAATTTGTTTTAATACATAATTAATCTGAGGTTCGACTTGCAATCTTAGAGATGTGTTACCTACACATTAATTTTATCTAATATAATTTATTACTATTTAACTGTTTAATGGAAACTTTGCCTGTTTGTCTCAAAATTTGAACAGTATATTCGCGAATTAACTTTTTTGTCGAAAATTCAAGTTTTTGTAAAAATTTAATTTTTTGCGAAAAATGAACTTTTTTGTTGATTATTCATCTTTTCTCGTTTAATAATAGTAAGATGTTTTCCAGAAATTCGGCATTATTGTTAAAAAATCAACCATTATGGTTTAAGTTTGTCATTTTGGTTTAAACATTCATTTCTTATGATAGAAAAATTATCTTTCTTGGTTCAAACTCTTAATCTTAGATACGTATTTCCTATATATTGATTTTATTAATTATAATTTATTACAATTTAACTTTTTGATAGAGAAATCGTGTTTTTGGATAAAAATTCAAACAGTTTTTTTTAAATGAACTTTTTTGTCAAAAATTTAACTTTTTCAAAAATTTAAGTTTTTGGTGAAAACCGAATAAAGTCTTAAATATGTGTTACATATACATTAATTTTATTAAATAAAATGTATTACTATTTAACTGTTAAATTGAAAAATTGCCTGTTTGTCTTAAAATTTTAACAGTTTATTTGCGAATTAACTTTTTTGGCAAATATTCAAGTTTTTTGTAAAAAATTTCATTTTTTTGTAAAAAATGAACTTTTTCGTTAATTATTCATCTTTTCTTGTTTAGTAATAGTAAGGTGTTTTCCAGAAATGCGGCATTTTTGTTAAAAAAATCAACCATTTTCCTAAAGTTTGTCATTTTGGTTTGAACATTCATTTCTTTTGATGGAAAATTAATCTTTCTTGGTTTAAACTCGGAATCTTAGATACGTGTTACCTATGTATTAATTTCATTAATTAAAACTGATTTTAATTAGATTTTCTGATAGAAAAATTGTGTTCGTGGCTATAAATTTAACAGTTCATTCAAAAATTAACTTTTTTGACGAAAATTTAACTTTTTTCGAAAATTCAACTTTTTGGTGAAAAATGAATAAAGTCTAAGATATGTGTTACCTATACATTAACTTTGTTAAATACAAATCATTAACACTCAACTGTTTTATAGAAAAATCGCCATTTTTGCTTGAAATTTCAACGCTTTTTCTAAAAATTACCTTTTTACGTAAAACATTCATTTTTTTGTATTGAAAATTTAACTTTTTGGTGAAAAATGTACTGTTTGGTTAAAAATTTATCTTTTTTCGTTTGATAATCAAATATTTTTCAAAAATCCAGCTTTTTTGCTTGATCAATTATCCTTTCTGTTAGAAATTTGTCTTTCTGGCTTAAAAATTTATTTCTTTTGATAAAAAATTAATTTGGGGTTCGACTTGCAATCTTAAATATGTGTTACCTACACATTGATTTCATTAAATATAATTTATTACCATTCAACTGCTTAAAAGAAAAATTGCCTGTTTGTCTCAAAATTTTAACAACTTATTTGCGAATTAACTTTTTTGTCGAAAATTCTAGTTTTTGTGGATAATTACATTTTTTGTAAAAAATAGACTTTTTCGTTGTTTATTTATTTTTTATCTTTCAATGATAGTGAGATGTTTTTCAGAAATTTGGCATATTAAAAAAAAATTAACCATCATGGTTAAAGTTTGTCATTTTGGTTTGAACATTTATTTCTTTTGATAAAAAATTAATCTTTCTTGTTTCGAACTCCAAATCTTAGAAACGTGTTACCTATATATTAATTTTATTAATTATAATAATTATGATTTATTTTTTTAATAGAAAAATCGTATTTCTAACTGAAAATTCAAACAGTTTATTTGAAAATTAACTTTTTTGTCGAAAATTTAACTTTTTTCAAAAATTCAACTTTTTGGTGAAAAATGAATGAAGTCTTAGATATGTGTTACAAATACATTAACTTTGTTAAATACAATTTATTAACACTTAACTGTTTCACATAAAAATTGCCTTTTTCGCTTAAAATTTCAACAGTTTTCTTTGAAATAACCCGTTTTTGTAGAACATTTATCTTTTTGTATTAAAAAGTCAACTCTGTGGTGAAAAATGAACTGTTTGGCTTGAAATTCATCTTTTCTCGTTTGATAATCAAATATTTTTAAAAAATTCAGCTTTTTTGCTTGAACACTTAATCTTTTTGTTAGAAATTTGTCTTTTTGGTTTAAAAATTTATTTCTTTTTGTAAAAAATTAATCTGAGGTTCGACTTAAACTTTCAAATATGTGTTACCTGTGCAGTATTTTAGTAAATACAATTTATTAACATGAAACTTTTTTTTATAAAAAAATCGTCTTTTTGTCCTGAAGGTTTAATTTCTTGGTAAAAAAAGAACTTTTCGTTGGAAATTCATCTTTTCTGGCTTAAAAGTTGAATATTTTTTAAGAAATTCGATTTTTAGCTTGAAATTTAATTAATTAATTAAAAAAAATAAATATCTTCTGGCTTCGACTTGAAATATCGGAAATGTGTTTGGCTCTTTTATTCTAACCCTCTTTGACATTTGTCGACCCCTCTGCCGTTGCCAGCGACCTCGAAGTGAATCTTTCTAAATCTCACTTTTACCCTCTTTTGTGTTTGATTACCATCCCTGTGAACAAGGTCACGGTCGAGACAACCTAACACGGATTTAACATTCTTGTCGCAAAAAAAGTCTTTATGCTTTAAATGCTTCCTGGGCTCCCGCTCAAATATTTTTACGTGTCAGATTAGACGACCTTTCTCCCCTACACGTCGAGGAAACTTTTCATCGACAGGAAATTTTATTCCGGAGGGTCTATATTTCTTGATGAAAATTGGCGGATTGTGTCACCAAATTTTTTTGACACCTGCTTCCGTCTCTTTCACAACTTAATAAAATTATTTAACAAAAGATCTTTTCTTTTAATTTTAAACAAATAGTTGAACGGAGATTAACTACCCCCTTTTAACTGTTTGGTTGAAAATGCAACTACTTTTTTAGGATTCAATTAATTTTGTTTAAAATTAAACTTTTTTGTTAAAATGTTATCTTTTAGGTTGGTTTTTTATTTTTTATTTTTAATTAGTTTTTGGTTAAAATTTTATTTTTTCTGGGGAAAATTTAACCATAACTACTTCTTACTGACTTTGCTCTACTCTATCTACTTTCACGCCCCTTATTTTCCCAAAGGCCTGCTTCCCTTCTCTATTTTTCTATTTACCCCTCCGCAACGATTATTTCCCCTACTGACGTTTTCCTCGTTTTCCTACTCCTTATATGCTCACCTTCCTCAATTTCCATTCCTCTACCAAATTCTTCGCCATTTTCTTTTACTGCACCTCCCCTAACTTGCGCTCACTTTTTTCACTTCCTAGATTCCCCTGATTCCTCTACTTTCCTTATCCTCAACTTTCCTTACCTCTCTTTATTCACTTTCCCTCACTTCCCCTTCCTTTCTTTGATCTGTTTTCCCCTATTTTTCCTTTCCGCCCTCATTTTTCCTAATTTTCTTTACTTCAGCTACTTATCCGCCCCTTATTTTCCTTCACTTTTCCTTTTTCACATTTATCACTTCCCTACTTCCCCTAGTTATTCTTCCCTTATTTCTCCTCACTTTCTCTACTTCCCTCACGTCCCTGTCCCTCACTTGCCCTCAAATTCCCTAGTCCGCATCATTCTTTTACCCTTACCTCATTACTCCTCACTCCCGCAGTACACTTCTCCTTGTTATGCCTTACTCACCCTTATCTACTCTCTTTATTCCTCTCTTTTCGTAGAGCCCCCGCCTCATTATTTCTTTTTTCCCACTACTTATCCTTTCCTAATTTTTTAAAGTTCCCCACATATCCTTCCTCAATTTTCCCTACGTACGCTACCTCCCCTACCC
>JAUELO010000127.1:2299260-2323028 GCA_032357855.1 Amphibolips quercusostensackenii
TTAAACGGTTCGACCAGTTGGAGGTGATGTTTCTTCCGAATCAGTGGAGCCGCTCTACCAAACAGAAGTGGCGTAAACCAACGGAAGGATACATGTAGAATCAAATTGGAGTATACACGAAGGTAAGAAGGTTATCAGTAGAGCAGGAACCATTCTCAGAAGTAAAAATATACCAGGTAATGCTAAAAGGGCACTATAATTATATATTTATACAAACTGTGCTGTACGATATCGAGACTTGGACCTACCAAGAAAATCATGAGAGTAAAATTAACATGATCAGCATGAAATTTCTGCGCATTGTGTGCGTTAGAACACTTACGGGCAAAGTGAGTAATGAGATCATTTTCAAAGAATGTGGTGTAGAGGAGATACTAGCTGTCATATATAAAATTAATTGGTTAAGATGGTTTAGACGTGTTGAGAGAATAAAACATGATCGAATAACGAAACAAGTATATCAAGGTCAAGTAAATGTCAGCGTGCCTTAAGGCAGACCGAGGAAAGAAAGGTTAGAATTTGTGAATGAAACCCTAATTCGAAGAGACATAAAAAGCCATTGAAACACAAAAGCTTGCATAAGTAAATGCATGAACGTGAAGAAAGCTAATGAGATATGCTAAGGCAGGAAAGTGTAGCGACAAATATTTTGTAAGAAATGCATCAGGCAGAGTGTCAATGAAGTGAATGACGCTAAAACAAAAGACCTTTGATACTAAAAAGCCCAGGTATTATCTTTACATGATAACTTTAAGAGGCTCTTTACCTGAAGTGATCGCTACAGAGACTGATCAGCGACCTGTGTCGGAGCAGTGTTGCGGAACAAGCGTGTTATTTAAATAAACAACATGAAAATTCTAGATCAATCTAAAAATCTTTACCCCCTCCACTACATTACTTTCTCACAGAAAACGATTTGGTTCAGTCAACCAAATTTTTCTTGGTAAAACCCTAGAATATGTTTATTATACCTACAACAAAATATTTGATTGACCCAAATGCATTTTTATATGTTTTACCAAATCTTTTGGCTGACAGAGAATTTCCTAAATTCTAGGAACTCCCTGAAATCCAAGGCCTCTAATGTAGTCTCCTCAGGAAGTCCAAGAAACTACAGGAATTCGGAATATTCTAGGGATTCATGAATTTGGAATGCTCTTAGGTTTCAGGAAATTTAAGTAGAGTAAGTATCTTAGAGAATCAAAAAAAACCTAGAGATTTTCATAAATGCAGAGAAGTCAAAGGTCTTAGGGAACGAAAAGAATTTAAGGTATTCCAGAGCACCCAGGGATTTTAAGGAAATTCAGGAAATTAAGAATATTTTTAAATTTCAGAGAATTCAGAATATTTAAGAATTTTATGAAATCCAAGAAATTTATGGATTTTTAGAAATTAGGTTAATTAGAAGATTTCTGTAAATTAAGCGAATTTTATAAATTTCAAAGCGTTATGGAGTTCAGAATATTCCAGGAGTTTAAAAGAATTTCCAAAAGTTAAGAAAATTCCAGGGATTGTAAAAATCTTAAGAAATCCAAGGAACTTCGCTAATTCAGAATATTCCAGGATTTCATGGAATTCAGAATATTCAAGAATATCAGGGAATCTAGAGGAAGAGAAAATACAAAATAATACAAGGAATTTAGTTATTTTTAGAGATTGAAAGAATGGGATAGTTACAGAGAATAAAGAAAATTTCAGAAAACTTAGAGCGCGTCGAGAATCCAAGGAAATTTGAAAATTCAGAATATATAAGGACATCGTGGAATCTTGAATATTGAAGTATATTAGAGAATGAAGAGAAAGCCAGGATTTCAAAGTATCAAAGAAATTTAGAGATTTTTATAAATCTAAAGAATTCAATGCTTTTGGGGAATTAAGAGAATTTCAGGTATTTCAGAGAGCTCAAGAAATTCAAGAAACTTAAGGAATTCAGAATATGACAGAAATTCATGAAACTAGGAATATACGGGGATCACAAAGAATTTGAAGAATGCAAGGATTTTCGAGAATTCAAGGTACTTAGAGATTTTTGAAAATCGAAAAATTGAAAAGTTTCAGGGAATATGAAAAATTTCAAGAATCCAAGGCATTCAGAGATTTTCGATAATTCTGGGAATCCAAACATTTCAGATAATTAAGAGAATTTCAGAGCGATTAAAGAATTCAAAAAACTCTTCGAATTAAGAATATTTCAGAAATTTATGAAATATATAATATTCAAGGATTTCAGGAAATTTACAAAAATCAAGGCTTTTATAGAATCAAAGAAATTTAGACACTTTTCTGGAAATCAAAAGAATTAAAAGGTTTTAGGAAATTTAAAAAATTTCTCATAGAACTCCAGAAATTAAGGCTAGTGAAAGAAGGGTAAATTATGAGAGGCAAAGTAGGGAAAATAATAGAAGAAGCAGCGGATGAGTAGTGAGGCAGTGCGGGTGAGTACGTAAGGAAAATTGATAGTTGAAGAAAGGCAGCAGGAGAACGAGATGGTTCGCTGAGAAAGTGAGGAAAGGGGGATGCAGATAAGGAGAAAGTTGGGAAGGGAGGCGTATCAAAGAATGAAGTAAGTTAGAGGGATTTAGTGAAAGTGAGGGGAAGCAGAGAAAGTATGAGAGAGAATTTATCAAGGAGGATGTTTGAACGACTTAATTCACGTCTCAATAATAGGCTAAGAAAACCTTATTTATGGGCGTGCGACGCCTACTTTAACTAGTTTTTTTTTGGAGCAAGTTAATTTTTTTTGCAGAAAATTTTGCTTCGTAAAGATTTTGACAAGACAACCCAGTGGCTGCATTAGTCCTGATCAAAATTTCTGAAGGACCTTCTTATCATACCTTAAAAGCAATATCGCCTTTAAACAATAAGTATTGTACCAGACTGAGTGATTTCCTTTGACGAGTTCCTAAATTGACTTTAATACTTTTTTAATTATACCGATTTACGACATAATGCAACAAGAAGCTCTCGCATATTTATAATTTACCTCCGAAATTTGGTTTTGCGTCCAAGGTGTCAGAGCTTTTCTAAAGAATTACCACGAATCCAAAAGAATTTAATAAATACAAAAATAAATCATGAATAATATATTAACCAAAGTGTATTAATTACTAAATCTGTCTGCTGTTTGCTGCGTATGTATAATAAAAAAAAGGAACCAACTCAAAAAGCAGAGTAGCTCTCTTAGGTAATGAACGCCAGAGTGGTCATTTCAGAGGTACATAACTTCGAGAAAACATTTTTTTTATTTTGGTGGTACTAATATAACAACATACTTTAAAAAAGGTAATTCTCCTTTTTTTGTTGCAGAATCAGGTTAGCAGTTCGACTGTTTACCTAATAGCGACCCTATTTCATATTTTCATGCAGAACATTCTCCTGATAGATCCAGGTCCAGCTTCAGATCCAGGTCGCCTCATCTCAGGTGTCCTAATGTCGACTTACGTCAAGTCAGGCCTTTTCATCCATGTGTAACAAAAATTTAGGAATTGGAAATTAAATTTGAATAAAGATCCAATAAATTGCAATTGCTGTTTGCAAATATTAATAAAGTTACTTACGTACTACTGTTTCATTTTGAATATCTGTCTCAAGTATAATATGGTAGAAAGTATACATTGCAAATTGTAGTTCCTAATTCACGACGACGATAAGCTTACAATTCTCTTCCTCAACAGATCTGAAGGGGACTTTTCTTCGAAGTACTTATAAAAAAATATATATTCTGTTGTAAGTTAAAGTTTTTGACTATAGAACGGTTGGTTGAAACAGGATATAGTCGAGATATTTTCCTTGTAATGTACAAGAAATTTAAAACAAAAAAATCTCATATATGAGAGTTTTGATATTTTTTACAAGTGCACTTTAAGATAGATAAAGAAACTTCTCCGAAGATAGCTATAAGGATAAGGATAAGGAATTTCCGCGTATGACCTTGTAGCTGACAGGAGGGCCTATTGGTCTCATTTAACTAAACACCTAGAGAAGATGTATCTGAGGGATTGCCTCGCGAGGTGTAGTTGCTCTAGGGAACTGCCAGACTGCACAACCTAAACTATGAAGCGATCCTTCCAAAAGGTAATAGCAAAACCCCCTTGTATATCAAGGACGCAAATTCTCATGTTACTTAGCCGTAAAGTGATCACCGTGTCGGAGGATTGAATGGCACCAAGGTCACCAAATCCTAGAGCTTCCCGACGTGGTCTGTGCAGCGCGGCTTTCAAACAGCAGCCAATGTTCCTCACAAGGGGCCTTGAATGTCACAGCATCATCTGGAGCAACTCTTTGTGCACGGCCAACAAGCAAGATGAGAAATTAATCCAAAGACACTCTGCCGATTAGGGAGTCGAGACAACAGAAGGTATAAGGTAAACAGTCTAAGGAAGAAATCCTCTGAGAGATTGCAGCATTATTCCGCAAGAAGCGCGCCTCCAGATGAAGTGACATTTTTAGCAGGTCGGGACATCGTAGTGCAGACTGCTCTGATTACCGGCACCCTAGAGGTCGCTCTGAGGCACCTGAGCTTTTAGAACCTAACTCTACGAAGCGATTCTTGGAGGATGTACTCCATCCGATAGGGAACCAGGCCGAAGAGAATAAGCTGAATTATAGCTGTAGATCTCCCCAAAAACTTAATTAGGGTTACCGCGGCTCTAGATTACGGACCCTACGTAGGAGCGTGTAGAATCTGCTTCTTAGTTACACAAGAAGACTTCGCAAGAGGTCTAAATGTATCAGGAGACGCCCTTAATAACCCTTTTATTTTTATTGACATTATCAAGGTGAGAATCAGAAGCAGATGTAGAGAAAGACTAAAGTTTTATATCGCCTCGTCTTATTTCCCGGGCTGTGCAGAGAGGCATCAAACTCCTACCATACAGAGTAAGGAGCACAAACAGTAATGGCCGGGAAAGAGATTTAATGGGATACTAGCGGACCTTGAGGTGGAGATTCTTATTCGTAGTGATATTTTGAAATTCTATATTATAAATAGCAATTAGGATTTGACTCTATGTTTGTAAGAACTAGGGAGCAAGATAATGGGCTAGAAAGTCTTTGACGGTGAGACTTCCTGCAGACACAAAAATATTTTGTTCCAGTTAGCCCTTAAAAAACCGGCACTTTTAAATATCTAGAACCCCAGGAATACACTTTGGGACTCATATAATGAGGAACTACCAGAACAGGCAGAATTTTTTACAAGCAAAAAATCCGGAGGCTCGCCTGGGGTTCATGAGGCTCGATAATGGAGAGTTTTTTGAAGGCAAGGAAGACACATTGAATCACCTAGTAAAAATTCACTTCCCAGGTTTTCAGCGTACTCAAACCGACTGAGAGAAGGAAGGTTGGGGTCAGGAGAGGGAGAAGGCAGACCTTTTCAGACATAAGAGGTGTCTTTAGCAATACCCCTGAATATGTTATCTGTCAAGAGGCTTTAAGATGTTGCGTGCCAGACCAGCTCAAAAGTAAGATGAAAAGCATGCTACGTCGAAGGCGACAAAAATCTAGGTAGGGCAAATGCCTAGTCGGGAGATAAGCGCCGCAGGGTTTGCCCTGCCACCCTTCCTGTGGTGTATTGTAACACACATTATTTTTTGTAGGCTAATAAGGAAGTTTCGTATACCCAGGAATAGGACAATGACTTTTCCATCCTTATCAAGTGAGCTTACATGGAAACGTTGATAGGCCTTACAAGGTCGTCGCTCTGGTTCATTGGTCTGTGTTGCGACAGCTTAGGACGCCTACTGCAGCGGCAGGATATATGCTTTGTGAAAAGTCTATACACGTTGCGATAACCACCGCAGTGGTCACGCGATCAGCCACCTGGCAAGAACAGATACACAGACTTTGGAAATGCTTTAACGCATTATTCTGTCTTTCAGGAGATATAAACGACCGTCCTTCGCTAAGCTAAAACATTAATAGAGGAAAACGCTACTGGTAGGCAAATTAAAATCTGCTAAAATAGCCAAGCCAAAAAACCTATAGATAGTGATTCAGATGTTCACCGGGCAAAACAGGGATGTCAAAACATTCCTGCATGTCTTGCTTCTGTACCCGGCATTAGCTACGCTCAGGCAGCAAACTCTAGGGCATTACTTATTAGAACCTGAGGAAATTATAACGCAAACAGTAGTTGACGTTCTAAGCTTCACTAAGAGATGTAGAATCAAATACTGAGAGCAAACAATTAAGGGTGTGACACATTCAGGAATCTGCTAATGTGCTTTAAAGTGATCTCGGACTGATGTACTCGTTTATGGTAAATAATTACCGACCAGAATTTACAGTGTCCAGAGTTCACAAACCTTACAACTTCTTAATTTCTTATAATTTCGTGTGTATTAATTTCTTGAAAGATTTTAAAGATCGAAAAACTCTCTTCAAATTTAAGGATTTTTCATTTCAGTTCTTTAGGCAATAATTTATGTTAAATGGACCACTAATTGCAATAAAAAGTATCAAAATTTATAGGAATGACATGAGAATTTTATAAGATGTTTGACGCTTCTCTACTGGTTGAAATACATCAGAAAGAGTTATGACGAATCTGGGAATTTATAAATAGACACAGTAAATTTTTTGAAATCAAAGGTTTGTGTTTTTTGATTTATCCGCATTTAGCTAATTGCAAAAGACAATAACCGGTTTTGCAAAAAGTCATTTTTGTATTTTTTAATTTATTTTTTTCCAACTCATCTTTTTCCAGCCTTATTTGAAAAATATTTTCTACGTTTGATGGCTTTGTATCATAAGGTTTTTTTTAAAATATATTATTTAATTTTGTTATCACACTTCGATGTTCTCGGACACCATAAAAAAGTACATTACCTCAGAAGTAAAATCTTGTTTTTCTTCTTAATTTTTAAATCGATTTTATAAAATACTTTTAGCGCTACCGTAAAACTGCATTTTTGTCCCTCACCTCTGTTATTTAATTATTAATGGCTCTTAGGTGTTTTTAATATGTCACATAAAACTATTATTTGTTTTAAGAAAAATAAAGATTACCTAGATAAAAAAATCAGTCGCGAAAGGTAATTCACAGGCGAAGATCATCTACTTCAAAGGGATACGCTACGTATATAAATCTCTGTTTGTCACTAGATGAGCGCCAGAGTTTTTAGCACGGCGTTAAAACTAGGATTTTGCCAATCAGCGTATATAGCATGGGGCCTAAATTCATTATTCATCAATGTAACCTGCATGACCCCTTGTTACGTTATATAAGTAATCTTTGAGCTCCTTTTCTTAGCCATATATTGACCTTTTTGCCTGGCAATTTCAGACTCATATCTAATTTTCCAATTAACATAATCATAATGTTGTCAGTCGACCTAACAACATTAGGCTACCGCACAATTTCAACACCACTGGCAGTCACACCACAATTATCAATATCAACGGCCACCAAACAAACATTACATTACCTTCACCCAATGGACGGTGCGCAAAAAATGAGCCAAACTTCTTTTTTTTCTATGACAATAATATTCTGGAAATTGCACTGAATGCTTTGTGGTTCAAAATTTTGATTGCTGCCTCAGGGTGTTTCGTAGTATATCAGAAATTAGGAAGAGATATGTTCTTAGTATGTATCTAATCTTTTATCTGTATTTAAAAATAATATTTATCTCTTATCTGAACATTAATTCGAAGTCTTATTTGTTTTTTAAATATGTATCTGGAGTTCTATTTCTTATTCGAACAGCACTATAACTCTAGTTTTGATAAAAAAAAGATAAAAAAGTTTCATTTTGCAGTAATTGTGACCTTCAGGCTCTAGTATTGTGAAACCAGTTTTCACTTTTTATCTAATTGACAAAGAAGAATAAATTTTTAAAAATTTCACACTTGAGTATAATTACCCATAATTTATAAGATAACGACTGTAATATATATTACATACTTTATTAAGCTGCGAAATTATTATTTTTTTCACTGCTTACCAAGTCAGAAAACATGAGGGTCCTTTCTAGTCTGGTCCTATCATTGGCGGTTATTCTTAATTCTATTGGTAAATACAATAATATAATAATATATCTATATTTTTAGAAGCCTTTATAAGCTTCTAGGTTCTGTGTAGAAAAGAATTTAAAAAGTTTCCTTGTCAGTACGAAATTGGTTAAAAATTTTATACCAAAAAGTACACTTGAAATCCCATTTAGTGCGGTTTAGGTCATGGCCCTTAATGACCTTTACTTAAAGCGGACACAGCATTTGGTCGCTCTAAACATAAACAGGCAATGCTACATAAACGATTTGTTCGATAGCGAGGCATCACGTAACCTGATGCAACTAATGTGCTAAGTGCGGCCCTCAGTTGAAGATTTATCAATTCAGTTTAAATTTTTCTTCATTTATAATGTGTCCCTTAAGGGTTCACATGACCTTAATTTCTTGCCACACTTCCGCATACATATTTGTAAAAGCTTAACCTTACTCTTCACAGATATTTACAGCTATTTACATAAACTCTTATCTCTAGCTCCCTGTTTCCATTTTTTTCTTTTGTTAGCGCAATTTCGGGAGTGTTAGTGAACGAGTGAGCAAGCGATCAAGAACAAAAGTGCAAGCAAGAGAAAGAGAGAGCAAGTACGCAACCGCATCTTAAGCTACTTATGCTATTTATATAATCAAAACTTACAAATCTTAACCCTTCTAATCTAAACGACTTCTGTTTCCTTTTTCTTTCGCTTCTTTTGTTTCTCCATTTTAACATTTTTCACACATCGTTTCATTTATTCTTTTTTATTTGCTTTCCTAGCCCCCTACAACTCCTTTATCTATTCTTACCCTAATCCATCCTTCCCTAAAATCTTTACCACATTCTGTCGCCATCTTCCTTCATCTGCAACTCCTCTTTTACCTTCTTCCTATTAATGCCCCCATGTTCCCTTTTTACATTCACAGACTCTGCACATTTCGTCCTTTTTCTTTTTTCATTACACCCCATTCCTTACCTCGTTTGCCAATCTGAATCTTGCTATTCTTGCTCATCTTCTTTCTACCCATCTCTCTTCTCAATACTTTAGTACTCCTTTTTTCATCGTGTACCATTCATTATATTTTTATTCCTCAATCATTTCCCATCTTTCTATCAATTGTCTTTGCCTTTTTTTCCAATTCTTCGTAGCTTACTCCTGCCTCGTCTTCTATATCTTTAGCAATGAAAAAAATCACTTTGTTTTTTTTTATTCTATTACCCTTTCTCTTCTTTCTTGCAGCACTATCAAACACTTTCTCGCTAACTTCCCTCCCTTTCCTTTACTTAGCTTTGTCTCAAATTTCAATGACATCTTTCCCGCTCTAGTACTCAATTTAATCCTTTTCTCTTTTTCTCTTATCACATATCCCAGCGTCCTCCAATCTACCCTTACATCCACCTTATATTACATTCATGAAAAATCTTAATCTCTTTTCTTTCCATTTCTATATCTCTGCTCCATAACCTTATAACGGCCATATAAGCGTATCAAATATCCACATTCTCCTTTTTTAACTATTCTAACCTTCTTTTTTTCTATTTCCCATATCTGTTTTCATTACTTCTACTCCTTTTTTTATCTTCTCTCTTATATAAGCTCTATGATTTCTATTTTTTTGCAATTAATATTCCAGATATTTAAATTTTTTTACTTCTCCTTACTTCATTTTTATTTCATCTCCCTTTCCGTTCTTTCTTTCTGCTTCCTTCTTTTCTAAACCTCATTATCTTTGTCTTTTCTACATTTAAATTCAACTTTTTTTCATCAAAGTATTTTTTAATCCCATAATTTAGCCCACTCTCCCTTCTTCATCGTCTGCTATTAACACAATATCATCCGTGCATGCCAGTGTATCACTACACCTTCCTTCCGTGAATCTGTCCACACCTCTTCTGTCCATACTCTATTGTACATCATTCATGCCTGTTTTTTTAATTATGTCTTTTCATATTTCCAGACTTTATTCGAAATCTCGTCTATACCAGGTATCTTCCCAACTCTTATTATCCCTAATATATTGATATATTTTGCTTCTTTTCTAACTTTTCTCTCTATCCCTCCTAGTAGTTCTATCAAATGTTTTTTTCATTCTACCAACTCAATATCACGGTTTACTCTTTTGTTTAATCTTTCCTCTTTATTTATTACCTTCTAAACCTCTTCTTTTATCCCATACTTTACCGCCTTTTCTTTAAACCTTTTATTCCTCTCCTATTTTTTCATTACACAACTCAGAATAGTCGTTTTTCTTTCTTCTATATTTTTTCCA
This sequence comes from Amphibolips quercusostensackenii, assembly GCA_032357855.1. Lineage (NCBI taxonomy): Eukaryota > Metazoa > Arthropoda > Insecta > Hymenoptera > Cynipidae > Amphibolips > Amphibolips quercusostensackenii. The sequence goes on from JAUELO010000127.1 coordinate 2,309,515, forward strand.
TTACTTAATTTTTTTCTCCATTTACTTGACTGCCTTCTCACTTTTTCATTCTTCTGTTTACATTTCTTATCCCACCCACTTTAATCCCCTGTATTATTAACTTTTTCTTGCTTGTACAATCTTACACATTTTTATTAACAAAATTTTTTCTAAAAAAAGGCCCTATCTGTCACTCTGCTGACAATTGAGACAATTGAACCACCGGGAAAAGCACCTGACCGGATAAGGTGACCGGTTATTTGAGAAGATACCTTAAATCGATAGTGTTGATTTCTAATTTTCAGTGTGTAAAAAAGGAACTTCGCTGTTCTCTTTTCAACATCTCCAATGATAATATAGCTTAGTGGGAAAAGCACCCGACCGTAATCGGAAGACCTGTGGTTGACCTTCTCTCTTACCTAGTTGTACACTACCACATTATCAATTTCCATTTCCCTTTTTTCCTTCTGAACGTGTATATTCCCTTTTGACAACCCTCTCTATATGTTCGTTTAGGATAAACCATTTCATCTCTTCTAGGCTCTTTAACAATTTTTTCCTTTTTATTTGGTATCTTTTTTTTATTTCCTTCCTTGCTTTACACCCTATTGCTTTTCCCTCTATCTCCTGTTTTTGCATGAAAATCTTCTTCTATCATAAGCCTAATCTTTTGTTTGTTTTCTTGCATCAGTTTTCTCATCTTCTCTGATTTTCTCTGCATACCACAGTTCACATAAACCCCTAAATCTTCCACCTCCCTCCTTCCATGTTTATCTCTTCTACTATTATCTTCTATCACCATTTCTCCCATCGCTCTGCCTTTTTATTTTTTCTCTCTTTATTTTGAACCTGCTATTTGTAACCTTTCGGTAATCTTCCTCTCACTTCTTTCCACGCCTTTTTCCTAGCCACGTCTCCATCATTATTACTACATTCCATTAGGTCAAATTTCTCACGAACTCCCTATCCTTTTTTCTCAAGTCTTTTATATTTCAGTAGCATATTTTATAATCTCTCCTACTTTCTTTCCTCATTTCTTTTTGTATCCTACGATTTCTTCTTTCTATATCTCCCGTTCCTTTCTCTCCTATTTTCTGGATACCTCCTCATTGTTTACTAACTGTTCCCTGTCCTCGTCCTAATCCCACCATACACCTTCTATCTGTATCCTCCCATATTTAACCCACGTTCTATTCTCCTTGCTTCTTTCTTCTTTCATTATATGCTTTACTTATGCTGCATTTTTTGTCTACTCATGTCAAATCATCCTCTATTTTCTCCGAGCTTTCATATAACCCCTTCTTTTTTGTCATTCACTATTTCTTTCCTTTCTATTCCTTGTTCTATTTTTTCAGCCTTTCCTTCTTCTTATTCCCACTTTGCTTGACTCCTATCTCTAGTTTCAGCGTTCTATTTTATTAAGTTTCCTTTCAACTCTTATACCTTTTTATTAGTCTCTTCTTGCTTTTCTAGTCTTTTTTCAGCGTGTGCATCCTTTTCTCCAGCTCTCCCCTAAATTCTTTCCATTTTCCTTTTTTTTTCTAAGTTTGGCCATTTCGCGTGTTATTTCTTTTTTTGTTTACTCTCTCATTTTCTCACGCTTTTCTTTATACATCCTCATTACTTTTATCATTATTTTACGCGTTTCTTTTAGTTTTTTCCCTTTCTTAAAATTTTCAGCCTTAGCTCTTCTTTACAAAATTATGCTTTTCTTGTAGCAATCGAATTCTTCGCATTAGCCTGAAAATCCATTCCCTGAATTTTTCGCATTAGAATTTCCTTAATTAATTGATTACGTAACATTCTTCAATCATCGAAAGTCTCTTAGTTCTTGGGATTTAATAAATTATATAGATTTTATCAACTTGTGTGATTCCCTGATTTCTTGAAATTCCCTAAGTTAAACGGAGTTTTGAGTAATGCAAAAAAAACAAAATTACAAAGAATTCCAAAGTATACAGAAGAATACAGATAATAAAATAGAATTTTAAAAATTCATAGAACTTTAAGAATTTACAGTATTCCAAAAATTCATAGAGTTTTAAGAATTTCAGGAATTTACAGAATTACGGGAGTTCATTTTAAACTTTCCTTATGCTCTTTCAATTGTTCAATGTGAAAGCGGGAAAAACAATTGAATTGCTTTCGAAATCCATATTGCTCAATATAAACCATGTATAGTTCAGTTTTGTAATTATTTTTATGACGCTATGATTTTATATATTAAATAAATAAATAAATAAATAATGATATAATAATATATAATAATAATATAATGAACAAAAAAATAAAAATATATTCTTATGACATTATGACGCTATTCCTTTGTTGTAAATGAAAAAAGCTCTCGTAGAGTCTTATTTGATTAATCTTAGTTCTCTGAGCTTCTTTAAAAAGAAGAATGCCGTTGCTAGATATGTGTAGTAAAAAAGTGGTGGCAACTAGAGAAACAGACTGGTTCTTTCAGAAGACCAACGTTAGAGTTTTTATTTTAGGCATACACTTCTAGATAAGTTTTTTTTCGCAATCAAGATGATAATATAGCAAAATACTTTTTTTTAACTCCCGCCTCTGTTTCTTGTTGCAGAATTCAGTTTACAGTTCGACTGTTTACCTAACGGCGATCCTATTCCTAGTACTCCCCGTATTAGAGCTTCTACTTCTACTTCTGATTCACATTATCCCGAAGGATGCAGGTCCAGGTCTCCTCCTATCAGGTATCCTGATGTTGTCTTACGTCAAGCTAGGCCTCCTTCATCCATGCGACCTCCTTTTATTCTTCCTTCTGCCGTTGGATATGAGTATTGTCGTCTTGAACAGCTTGGATTCATGCGGCTCATTCTTCGCAAGAATCCGCATTGGATATTCAAACTTCAAAGATACACTTTTCCTGCTAATAAACCAATAGCATTAAGAGCCAAATGTAACATCTATGATCCTATGCCAACCCAAGAACAAATTGTTCTATCAGCATCCAATGGTGACGTCTTTGCATTATTGGAGAGTAGTAATGTTCTTCTTGGAATGTACACATATAGTAACAGAGATACAAGACGGGCAAAAATTAACATGTATAGCGGCAAAGTTTCCGTAATGAAACCAGAAGAAATCGAAGCATCTCCAGTAAGTTCGGCTCGCCCAATCAGAAAGTATTTTCAAGTAGTGCTGGTGAATCACGTGTAAACCGTAATCCTCGACAGAATTAATTAAATTTTTTAAATATTCCATCGAGTCTTTTTCTTAGGCAAACAAAAAGATTCTTTTCATCACGAAAATATTTAAAAAGGGAAATTCTTGTGAGCTTATATTGATTTAACGGTATTCATTTTCTAGCAGGGGTGACCACCCTGCAGTAGATAAGGAATAATTTTACAGCGTTGAACTGAATTAGATCAAAACAATAAGTAAAGATATTTAGATTTAAATAAGGTCTGTATATTCAGTTGTTTATGGACATAGAAAAAAATATTAAAAAATTAGTTTTAGTTTTTTATTGAACTTTGTCAAAAGAACGTTCAATAGAGGCAAATAAAAATTATTCGAGTGGATAGGTCCTCATTATTTCAAGAGTCAAATCAGTGTTGAAACAATATACTCTGCAACAAAAATTATTATTTTCTTTTACTGTGAGTCCAGCAGTATCATCTTTTGGAAATCTTGCGTTCTACTTAACGCCAAATCCACTAGCTTTCCCTAAAAAGCTTTTGAATATATGAAACTAAAGTAAATCGCACTCTCTAAATCTGGACCGAGGATGCAAAAATATATATTACGTGATTACTGAGTAATCATAAAAAATGTTTACCCGTGAAATGAAAATTTCGGCAAAGATAAAAATGCGAGATTTGTCACGTGCGTCAGTTTCTTATCATATAATCATTCTTTAAATAATTTATTATTTGGACTCTGTAAATAAAGTTAAAAGTAATTTTCTCTTCAAATTCAAACTGTAGAAGACAATGTTTTTTTAATGATATTAGAAGAGTCACAAATCGCTAAAGTGGATGCCTGCAAAAAATTAAAAAATTTCACACCCTCCTCTTTGGAAAATATTTGTCTTAACAATCGGAAATAAATTTCTCTAAATTATCTAATTTCATTTTAAACATCATGCATTATTTATTTATGTTCTAAGTCCGAAATAAAAGAGTAAGATTTCTACTTGATTTGATGAATTTTACACATTTGCAGTGATAGAATTTTCTAAAAATTTGAACGGGTTATCTTTGAACGTTGTAGATTTAGTTTTTGCACAGATATTAACCTTCAAAGTGAAGCATGCATTATCAAACAGTTTATACAATTATACTAAAACTAGTTTTTCTATTACGATTTTGTCCTTAATTTTCCAATAATTATATAATAATTGGTCTTTCCTTTCAAGTGCAGAGGTTTTATTTTCAAAGAATAATTATTTAATTTCGTCATTTGATACGCATAGGCATGTGAATATTTTTTCAAACTAAGCTGCTGCAAATTTTTTTAAACATTCATTGAATAGTTAATTAATTTTTGTGACAAAGAATCCAAGGATTTTAGAGAATTTCTTCATATAATTTGCTGTATTGCTGTTGAGCATTTTCCTTCAATTGAACATGTTCGCTGCGTACGAGTAACTAAACCGAAGGGCACTTTAGATGTACACTTTAATAAAGTTTCCTATTACGAAGGCACTGATCTGCCAACGTACTTTAAATAAAATTAATCCTCTGTTTCTTGTTGCAAAATTAATTTCACAGTTCGATTGCTTACCTAACGGCGATTCTATTCCTGGTGTTCCTCAAGTCAGACATACTTCTTCTGATAGATTAACCTTTTGAGACAGATCCAGGTCTAGATAGCCTGATCTCAAGTATCCTTATGTCGTGTTTCGTGAAGTCAGGCCTCCTTTATCTATGCGTCCTTCTTTTATGCTTTCTTCTCTAGATAGATTTGGCTAGTGTCGCATGAATCCGCGCTGGATGTTCGAACTTCGGAAATACACTTTTCTAAAACTACACCAATTACACTATAAGTAAAACATAACATCTCTAATCCTATCGCAATCCACAAACAAATAGTTCTATCAGCATCCGATGGTGACTTATTGACATAATTGGAGAGTAGTAATGTTCTTGTTGGAATATTTACATATAGTAATAGAAATACAGTACGCGCGTAAATAAACATGAGTAGCGGAAAGGGTTGCCGTTATAAAACTATTTTTTATTATCCAAGGTCGGATTTAAATGTTAGGGATAACTCGTAATCACAAACAATACAAAATCAATGTATCATTGTTTGTGTGGCTTTAATCTTAAACGATTATTACAACCAGTCTTTTTCTGAACCAAAAAAAGTTCTTTCTTTTGACAAAATACTGTGACGGAGTAATTCGCTACCCCGCACAAAACACTAAATTTACCAAAAAGTAGCTTTTAAAATCACTAGGAAATGAGTTCAGAATAACGAATTAAAATTCATCTGTCAGCAAACAGTGTACACAAAGATTCAAGCCGAAAGTATAAGAGTTCTACGGCTAATATTTACTACTTAAAACTTCAGAAATTGTTATTCATCTTAACTTATAATGTAAACTACTTAAGGTGAATACAAATTATATAATGAACAAAAACCAGAAATTCTAATCACCTATTAAAACTAGGGAGGCTAGATAGAGTAAGAGAATTTAACATACTTGTCAGACAACGGGATTTCAAGATCATTTAATTTTATTTACAATTTTCGTTAACTCCTCTTGTTTTTACGGACTCAATTTCATGTAACCGTGAGAGAAATTGAAGAGAGTGGATATGACACCCACAACAACAACAATAATCTCACCTATCAGATTCCGAGGGGTCGGTGATTCAGCAGTGCGGTACGCCAAGGAATGAGGAGATGAGGTTTTCTAGCACATGCGCAGTAGGTGGGATTTCTGCTACGTGCAAAAGTACTAGAAAAACATAGCGACATCGGAGGGTGGCAGAAAACGGAAGCTTGCGCCGAGAAAACCAGCATCGCCTGTGCGCTAACACGCTGCAGGTCAAGGAACTGGCAGTCGTCTCTTTCCCTTGGTCCCTCCTCTCACTTATTAGTATTAGCATTCTCTCGCGCGTGGCATCCCCAGCTCTCGTTCGAAGCAAGGGATGACGACGCCACTTTGCCGAAGTTGTAGACTTTTTCACACACTTACTAGACGCCGCAGTCACTTCGTCGACTATTGACCATTTTTAGAAAATTAGATACATCTGATCAAAAAAAATAATTGAACTGTATTACTTTCAGCAGTTCAGTCTTTCTGTAGCCTACAATATTGAACCGATTTCTCTAAAAAAAATTAGGATATATATAGTAGATGAAGCTCCATTGGTACTTTTTAAGAAATTTTTATTTACACTCTACGCCCGGTAGAAAGACGCGCGATTCACGATAGAGATGTTTGCCACTCACTTTTGAAAACACTCTTTGCTGTTTACATTTCAGCAGCCCAATTGAGGATCAAGGCTACTTGCAAGCAATCCCCAAAACTGTTCTCCTATCGAGCGTCGGATGTATTTATTATTTCTAGAGTTCTTTTACTTTTTATGCCCAAAATTCAATATCGCATTCTAAATACAATTTCTTTTTTGCTTTTGACTAAGTTGAAGGCGATCAAAGCTGCTTTTTGGTGGGCCAACCTAATTTTAAAAAAGAGGAGAAAGTAGGCAATCGGGCTTTGAAAAAATTGAAAGAGTAGTACTAAAATTTCAGACCTGCTTTGTGCTCTAAGATTAAATATTTTAACGCCCTTTTTTAAAATGCGATGAAGACATTTTCTGCTTTGTTATTTTAAAATGCGATAGAAAAATGAGTTTGAAAATTAATTAGATGAATAATAAAAAAGAATATGTAGAGAGTAAATATTTTAGTAATCATGACCTTGAAACTCACTTATTATGAAGCCGATTTTCTTGTTTTTTATCTAGTTTTAATTAATTGTAATTCCATTTATTATACGACAAACTGCTGAAAAAAGTGGTTTCACTGATTAAATTTTATCTGTAACATATTTCATGATAATACATTCTAATTAACACTGACGAAAATAAGAATACTCATGTAAACATAAAATTATAAAAATATTTTTGATTTGATAGCAGCTTTAAAGAAAATCAGTGAACGTTACTAAAACAATATTCTTTTTCTACTAAAAAACTAGAAAGTCCAATATTTCTAAAAACCGAGACATATTTAAAAATCATGTGGCACAAATGTCGCATGCTTCAAAAAAAGGGTACATATATACCAGACAAAAAAATTTCCTTGTTGGGCCTTATTCAGATGAAAATTTCAGATATGATTTCTCCTAATAACTTTTCCATTGCTCTGAATTTTTTGATTTTTGATGTTTTTTGCGTTAGTTTTGATTAAAAAGAAACTAATCAGACTTTTTTAGATGGTTTGGATGAAAAACTCAAACTATATCAACAAAATTTATAAAATTAAATAGTCTCTTGATAAATATATTAATATCTTCTTTCCTTAGTCAGCTATCACGTTTATATAGACTTATTTGCCTAAAGGTGATCGAATTAACAGCAGCCGGAGTTAAAAAATGATAAAAATATACAGCACTTTACTATAGTTTATAATAGTTTAAATCAAAGTCTTGTCACTATTATTTTAGAATGTTACGTAGGTGTAAAAAGTAGATCTAGTTATCCCGAAATTGAGGCCTTGATAATTATAGAACTCAACAGAATTGTCGGAAAGTCATTCCAGCTAATCAAAGAAAATTTCGCAAAAACTGTTTAAACGTGTTAATAATTAAGGATACACATGTTAAATGAAAATGGTCGACATAGTAATGGTTTTTAAAAAAGGTTTTTCAAGTTCGTGATTAAAATATATGCTATATTTATCTAATTTTTGATCAAATTTTCTGAAATTGGTCACTTGTATATGTAGGCGAAAGAAACAGGGAAAAGTGTATTTTTCGGTATTTAGACCAACCTAATCAATTCTTACAGTGGAATATATTATACTTCGCTTTTTATAAAAGCAAATGTGACAAGGAGGAATAGATTGAATTTAGAATTATTCGAAAAAAGTTCTTAAATTTATTTTGCTGAGAAACAATAGTGACTCTATTGTGAATAATTTTTTATAATTTATGAGGAAACGACTGCAGTATATGTTGAATACTTTGTTGAGCTGCGAAACGATTATTTTTTGAACTTTTGTCCAAGTCAAAAAAATGAGGCTCCTTTCTACTCTGGTCCTATCATTGGCGGTCCTTCTTGATTCTATTGGTAAATATGATAATATAATAATATATTTATATATAAGAATTATTAGGTAAAATATCAAAGTAATGTAAATTAATATTTAGGACATAAGATATGTAAAAAAGCCGGTCTTTGTGAAATATGATTCCATCAGGTAATGTAATAATTGAATCACAAGCCCATGGTGGTAGGCCTTTTGTAGTAGGCATTATAACTTCTGTTATCTTCTAACCCCGCTCACACTGTAAAAACTATGGATCTGTTTAGTTCAGTTTAGTTTAGTTTTGTTTTGTTTAGTTTATAGGCATCTAAGCAGCAGATAGTCTGGGCCCCCCTGGCGCTCAGACCATTTTGCGCCACCCTTAACAGTAGACCTGAGTAGCTTATGTGGTTTCGCTCCCGAGTGTTTTGGTGACTTCAGATGCGCAGTGGACTTCTGACGCATTAATTTCATTGAATGTAACTAATTGGCGTGAATTGCGTCGAAATCACATTTTTGATTTTGCTTGAATCTTGCTTTCTGTTTTATTAAAATTCACTGAGGCGCATTGGCTACGGGACTATTTTTTAGACAATCACAACGGATCCTACATGCAACCTATGTTAGTTCTTCTGTTACGAATTAAGCTAAATAAATTAACACTTAATAAAAATCGCAGTCACGGATTCGGGCGAATAGGGTGTAGTTTTAGTAGAATCTAGTTTCAGTAGAATCGTCACATCTTTTTTTTGACAATTAACCCTGTTTTCCTCGCAGCGTTTTGTGAAGCGGTATCATAACTAATGTCGTAAAAGTGACAGAGATGGTAATCAAGCATACTTAACACTGCGTTGTGCTTTTAAATGTACGTCGTTCCCGCTTCAGTTAGACAAGTAGATAATACGTGTCCTGGATGCTCAGGATGTGTATGACTTGCTCTGCAGCTGTAGTCGAAAATCTCTTAGCTCAAAATGCGGCGACGGTATTCCAACCTAAAAATGACACGTTTTGGCAAGCTGAAATGAAATCCTTCATGCCCATCTTTAACCCGAGTGATTTAAGAAAAGCAAATGTGAGCTCAAGCAAGCAATTTATTAGAATGTTACACGCTTTGGTGTAATCCCGATGTTGTCTTAATGATAAACTCTTAACTACATTTGGTTTTTGTTCCATTGGGATCAAACAGAAGGATCTATGACAGAGCGTCCAAGGATGGCTCTACTAGAGCAGACAAACCTTTTTCTTAGCTGCTCCTGGGAACAAAACTCACACCACGTAACACTTTAAAGATTGTAAATGCGGTTCAAAACAATTAAACGTGCAGCGCACCTAAAAATTGGTTGGCAAACAGTGCCGATTACTTTAGAGTTCAGGATGCTAAAAATAATTAAGATGGACGCACAACGAGAAGCCGTCTAGAAGCTTACATTGAGTAAGGAATCGACTCAACAATGAATAGATGGACTGCTAAGATGAAAACATTATTCCTGTTCGTAGAGCCTTTATAGCGTGTACGCACACTTTGTGGTACCAGAAAAACCCATAGATGAAGCACGATTCGCAACAGTCTTTAAGAAATCAAGCTTTCCACCGCACACAAACTAAATATAAATGCAAAGTGCTTTACCAACCGCAGCAATAACAAGCCACAGACGAAAAAAAGCAAGCAACACTAAGACCGAACGCGGAATGTAGACATCCCCTAAGAAATAAAGGCGAGTTCTGGACAAGGAGAAACATTTAGATTCAGGTTTCTCCTAAGCCTTAGGATTTAACTGAAATAGGTGCCTTCCTTCTTGAGGATATCTTGAAAAAGTCTGACATTTGAAGTATCAATTATTAAGTTTATGATGCAGCGAGAGCTTTAGCTGATTTTAATCGAAGGCTAGAACCGACGATGGATAAAAAGACCAAAAGACACTTGTAACAACTGAACAAGAACAATAGATGGGCAAGAAGGTGCGTCTCGTATACAGTGTATTGGTAACTACGTAACACCTGGTAGATTGCTCACGAAAAGGGTTCGAAAGTTAACCCATAAACTGAGAATCTACTATTACCCACTGAATATGTTAAAGCTACTAGCAATCAAGCAGCATATTGTTCTCGCTGATCTATCGTGCCTCTTCAGCGATCTCCCTACTTCTGTCAAAAATACACCTGAACTCAACGTAGTCGATACTTTATAGAGAGAGGCATACAAGATCACAAAAACTCTAGGACTGAAGGAAAACACTAAAAATATCATCCGTTTTAGGAAAAACTTATAAGATCTAAGAAGTACTATCCATTAGTTACTGCCGAAGAGGTGAATGGAGAACTTAGGGGCACAAAGAAGTCCATTTTCTGATGCAGAGCCGGATAGTTACAAGAACTTTTGGTGGAAGATGTTTTCTTCTACATACTTACATCTAAGACGCACATTTACTTCATATCTAAAGTTGTAGATATCTATTTTGCAATCGCTGTTGTTAGGACGCACTGTACTCCTACAGAAAATGGGTAACCTCTCCTACCCAGAGAACTGCATGCTAATAACTTGTTTGAACACGCTGTATTAGATTTTCACAGCTATCCTAAGCGACAGTATTGTTCAAAAAACTAGGCCTGTGTGGAGAGAGAGAGAAATACAAACAACGTGTCTCAAAATAGGTGTAGCAGGCTACTAAAGGAACCTGCTAATTGACAGGTGCGCCTGCAAAGGCAGACGCATTAGTCTACCAACGCTGACTGTTGATGGCCTTGATTGACTACTGCAAAGCTTTCGATTCATTTTCTTATAGACTCATAATATGTCTGTTGAAAAGCTTAAAGATTTATCCACACATAGCAAAATGCATAGAGAGATTGATGCTCCTTAAAAAAACTAGATTTACGTGCGTCTTTCATGGCGACACTATGAGCAATTTCAGAGTGCTTTAGATATCTTCAAAAGGTACACAGAAGAGATTAGTATAGACTTTGGATTTAACAAATGTGCCAAAATAATTCTGAAGCAAGGATTTCCTGGAAAAAAACTTTTTCCATAAATTTAGATTTTAAATTTAAAGTAATTTCAAAATTTTCTTTAGAGCATTTACCTTTAATTGAACATCCTTTGCGGATTCGGCCAGAATAATAATATCATCTGCGAATGCCAGGTTTAAAATTTCTAAAAGGTCTTCAAATCCTACCTCTAAAGCCATATCGCATATAAACAATAAGAATAGTATCAAATTGATTTTACAAATATATAAATAATATACTAACTAGTTAGTGTTTATTACAAAACCTGTCTGCGGTCTGCAGGATATGCGTAAGAAAACCAAGGTCCCAACTCTAAAAGCATAGTGGATCTTTTAGACGACCAACTTCAGGGTAGGCGTTTTATACGTAAACTGTGACAGGAGTTTTTTTAGTATAAAAGTACTAACATAACGACGTACTTACAAAAATTTTCAACCTATATTTCTTGTTGCAGAGTTCAGTTTCGAGTTTGAGTGCCTACCTAATGGCGCCCCTATTCCTTGCACACCTCGTCGACGTCCTTCTTCTTTCGATAAACGACATTCTGCTTCTTCCGATAAACAACCTTCTTCTCACAAATCCAGGTCTAGGTCGCCTACTCTCCAGTATCCTTGTGCCGTGCTACGTGAAGACAGGCCTCCTTCATCTATGCGTCCTCCTACTAAGCTGCCTTCTTCTGATGCATTTGGGTATTGTTCACTTGAACAACTTCAATTTATTCGACTTATTCTTCGCAATAATCCGCGTTGGATGTTCAAACTACAAAGATACACTTTTCCTGCTAATAAACCAATTACATTAAAAGCAAAATATAACATCTATGATCCTATGCCAATCCAAGAACAAATCGTTCTATCAGCATTCAATGGTGACGTATTTGCATTATTAGAGACTAGTAATACTCTTCTTGGAATGTATACATATAGTGATAGAAGTATAAAACGCGCAAAAATAAACATGTATAGCGGAAAGGTTACCGTAATGAACACAAATGAAATTGATGCATCTCCAGTAAGTTTCTCCCGTCCAATCAGCAAGTTTTTTCGAGTTGTGCTAATAAACAGCGTGTAACTTTTACTACTTGTGCTATCTTATGTCCTAAAAAGTTACTGAAGAGCGTTTAACTTTTACTACTAGTGCCATCTTATGTCCTAAAAAGTCACTATGTTAACATCGTGTTGAGTTAGTGAGGTTATATTTGTTGTCTGTAAATAGTTGTAATATAATGTAATTACAAATGATAAAAAGCCAATATATTATTGTTCATAAGGTTTAAATCTGTCGTCTATATCCCAGTCAGTATTTTCTGGAGCAAAGAAAACGTTCCTTCTCATTCCAGAAATATTTTAGAAGTAAAATTCTACCACATTTTTTTACTGAATGAATAAAACAAGGCCTTCGAAATTGAATAGTATTTGAAAACGAAATGTTCTAAATATGTGACACCTTATAAAAAATGAATATTAACGACGAATTTTGAACTTTTAGCTCCTAAAAATTCTTGTTGCATAAATACATGTTTTTTAATGAATATACAGCAATTACAAAATTTTTTATTGTGTTCTTGATTGAGATGTAAGAATTAGAAATTAATTTTTTTTGTTGATATTTTTAAATGTTGAGGAAAGCTCTTTCAAATTTGACCCAAACTTTTTTTTGGCAGTGCATTATAATTTTTTACCTTACGCTTGCGTCAAATGGATTCACAGACAAGGCACTCTCGAGTCCATGGATTATATTATTAAAACTACTGGTCGTGTTATTGTGAAACTTGGTGAAAATATTAACTTTAGTACCTTATCACAAGGGTCATGGTAAAATTAAGTTATATCATTGTAAGCTAAAGCAAAAACAGTATTATTTACCCAAAAAATCGCTTTAACAGTTGTCCACACATGCTTAAGGCAAATTTTGCAGTCATGTAGGAAATGAATAATGAACTAATTTGAAATTTATGTTTGAAAATCTTTAGGTTAAACTCAAAAAGTTAAATTTTTTATCAATAATACATTTATTTAAATGCAATATATACTAGATATGCACGCAAATATGAGTCTTTTAGGTCCTGCTTGGACGTCGGATTGAAAAAATCATCTCACTACTCATCCTGCAAGTTTTGATTGTAAACATTAAAAATTATTTGCCAAAGGATTTTACAATCTATTTAACTTGAAAACCTCAAAAACACTTTTTCGTTGTTTTCCATCGATGTTACCTTACTTTAAGATTGTTAGGGCTGGGTGATCAGAAATTGAATTCTGACAAAAAAATATATGCAGAAAATGATTAAAAAGAACGCT
>JAUELO010000127.1:2469650-2480456 GCA_032357855.1 Amphibolips quercusostensackenii
AGGGGACTCACTATAAACAAGCACCCCAAAGGAGACATAACTTTACCACGTCCATGCCGTTGTCTCTGGGTTACGCTAAGAGTAAAGACTGAATGTACTACTACAGATTTGAATTTAGCACACCCAAAAACATAAGGAACAGTACTTTTGATCTATTTATTGTTTTGTTATACCCATAAATTTTGCGGTCAAACTCTTGTTATAAAATTGATAGCTTTAGTAGTTAACGGGTTAAGATCTCTTTCCATTTCTATCGCAAATAAAAAAAAATCTATAACATTATTAATAAAATTGGATACAAATCTCGTGAATGTTTAAAGAGAATCACAAACTATTAACAAGCTCTTCAAAAAATTTTTAACTAAAAATTTGTTTTACTACCGGAAAAATCTAGTGAAGACAAGGCCATCTGGCGTTCCTACAAAAGTGCGGGTTTCTCTATTTTCTATCTTAATAGGTCTAGAACGTCTTCTTGAATCAAGAAATACAAGTATTGCATTTGTAGAAGTTCCATTCAGCATATTTACAGTAACAGATGTTGGAACAGCAAAACCATGACGGGTAGGCATGTCTCTCTCTCGGAGTTCTCCAACCATAACGCGGTTATCTGGCATTCGTACAGAAATTCTGTATTTTCCAAACATTGGATATTTAATCCAAAGAAGAGTTGGATCATATCCGAAACTAAAGAGATTTCCATCGAACACAGAGCCATCCGAAATGCTGACAGTAACACGACTTAGATGAGGAATAAGAATTTCAGGAGCATTACTTCTGCGTGGTGTTGGAGCTTGTTCAATATCATCAAAATCAATAATTTGTCCAGATTTGTTGGCTGGTGGTATCTTAGCCTTACCTTTACGGCTGCTGCTTGCTCCAGACCCTTCTGCACCTAATTTTTTAGGAAAAAAACTCATTTTTATTACGTTTTTGTACCCCGGAAAAATAAGTGTCTATTCTAACAAGTCAATCAACAACAATTTTAAATAATTGGGTTCAAATTATGTATGATTGTTCCTTCAAATGTGACACACAAACCTTTGAAACAAAATAATAAGGAATTAAAAATTTCACTTTCCAGTCAAACTATACAAGATACAAAAAAGGATGAATTAAAAAAGTTGTGCACTAAAGAGCAACGAAATAGTTGAATTTTTAATTGAAAAAAAAAACAAGTTTTGAACCAAAAATGCAATCTGTAAGTCTTTAGGTAAACAAATTAATCAAATTTTTAACAAAAAAAGTGAATTAAAAAAAATCACTCATAGAGATTAATTTTTCTTTGAAAAGATTATTTTTCTACAAATAAGATGAATTTTTACTACTGATCACACTATTAATCGTTCTTATGAGTATTATTACAATACAAATTTAAACTTATATTTTAAGTTGAAAAAAGCCACGCATGTTATGAGTAAAATAAAAATGCTGATCTTCATGTCTTCATCTAGATATATAATGATGCAGAATCAAAAAGTCATATTCGAGAAATACCGTGAAATAGGTCTGATAAATTTTTCACACGTCTCCAGTGCCACGTATGCTAAAGAATATTTCATTATTAAGCTTATATTATTTAACGATACGAAGATAACAAAATTGCTCATATTTGTTAATTGCTTGCGTCACCTAAGCATCCATCACTGATAAGGCAGGAACCGAAATTTAGTCTTCAACTATTGCAGCAATTCTCTGACGAGCGGCCTTCTTCTTGCGCTTAGATTTACCTAAAAACTGATTTCTAAAGAATTTTTTGAGAAAATTATTTTTTAAATATTTTGAACCAGGTACGACCCTTCGAAATTTTTTTTTTTTTAAACCAAAAGTAAGAAAATATTTTCCTTTTTAATAAAAATCAGCTGAATTGAAAAATGCCAAATTTTCAACATAATGATTAAATCTCTAACCAAAACAGATTAATATACAACCGAAAATTTGCATCTCCAACGAAATAAAAAAATTAAAAATTTTACCAGATAAGATGAATTTTTGAGTTCGAAGGACGAATTTTTTAAGAGGAAACATTTTTCAAGCAAATACAATATGTATCATCCACATTGTTGAATTAAAAATAAAAAAAGACGAGTTTTTTACAAAACAGTTGAATTTTTAACCAAAATGGTAAATTTTTAACCAAATAGTTAAATTTTCCCACAAAGCAATTAATTTTTTATAAAAACGGAAGAATTTTCTACAAAATGCAAACATATTCAGGTAAAAAGTTAAATTCTCAAACTAGTAATATACTGATAATCATAATGATTTCAAATAATTACAATTTCTACCAAAATGTTGAAACTTCAACACAATCAGACCAATTCTGTACAAAACAATTGAAACATTACCTTTAAAATACTGTTATCAATCTTTGTCTTCACTTCACATTTGTGCACATACCTTCAAAAATTTAAGGTCAAAGCATCGACAACTATAATTTTGTGATTGTGAATCCTCTTTTGTTAAAGCTCCTTCAGCTTGAACGAACATATTCTCATCCGGTATTTCGTGCTTCGTACTTGATTTTGTTTAGAATGTGAACTGTTCTACATTATTTTCAACACTATTATATCAAATTCAGGTCAGATTTACTTCTGCATTCAATTTCATTCTCCAGTAACCTGAGAATGTGTATCTTTTCAAAAAATGTATATTATCACATTTCATAACATGCATTGGTATTAAAACAGACTCATTTTCACCGTACAGTTTTTATAATTAAAGAAAATGCACATCATATAAAAAAATTTTGGTAATAAGCAATTTGTTGCAGCTTGCGTCGTTTTTTCAACTATTAAATTTTGTTATTTTCAATGTTATTTTTCAAGAACAAAACAAAAACTAAAAATTTTTCCAAAAAATCATAAGTAACAAGTTTGTAGCTACTTTTCAAGAGGGGAATTTCTAACAAATTTTTTTTTGTAGCTTGTGTCGTTTGTAAAAAAATGCTATTAACTTTTTCACATATCGTGCGTTGCGTTTATTTCACAACTAAAGAAAAATATTTTTTAACTGAAAACTATAGGTAATTTTTTGACTAAAGAAATAAATACTAAACTAAATTAATGAATCTTCAACGAAGAAATGAATTTTTAACAAAAGTTTTCAAAATTAGATGAATTTTAAAAACAGAAAAAAAGTTTTACTTTACAAAAAAATTTTATTTTTTAAAACTGATTTTTCAAAGATTGAAGGAATTTCAATAGGATTTTCAAAATTGAAACGGTTTTAAATGGTCGGCTCGTTTCCGGGAAAATAAGTTGAGTGAATGT
Organism: Amphibolips quercusostensackenii; assembly: GCA_032357855.1. NCBI lineage: Eukaryota > Metazoa > Arthropoda > Insecta > Hymenoptera > Cynipidae > Amphibolips > Amphibolips quercusostensackenii. The sequence continues at coordinate 2,472,920 of JAUELO010000127.1, forward strand.
GTTGGGCTGCATTTGCATCTCCCGTGTAGAGAAAATTTTTGCTGATCGCTGCTGACGCAATTAAATTCGCACCGGTCAAATGCTTAGTCCTCCACGCATTATGGCTGGTGATTTGTGTTTCAATCGAATTGTTGCCGTAGCCACCAATTGTGAGGGTTTATCAAGCAGTATTGGTCTGTGCACAGGTCGGATCGTTGCTAGAGAAATAATTCCAGTGGATGTTCTGAGCTGCATTTTTATTTTTCATGGATTAAATATTTTTGGTGGTTGTTAATGATGCATTTGCATTGGCAACGTTCATATGCTTACTCCAGTATACATGAGGACTCGCGAGTCGTGCTCTGGTCGAATTGTTTCCGGAGCCACCAATTCCGAGGTTTTTTTTAGCAGAGCTGACCTGTGCACTGGTCGGATCGTTGCTGAAGAAATAATTTCAGTATATGTGCTGGAATGCATCTGTATTTTCCACCCATTGAATCTTTATGCTAGTCGTTGACCTTGCATTTGCATTGGCGCTGGGTAGACCTTAGTTGCTAGTGTCATTTTCGTGCCTATAATGGGCTGCACTTTATTGTGTAAAAGGAACATCTGCAATGCTTGACTAGGTAGCAGAGATGAACTTACATGCATTTCTGGGTACATCTGAAGTGACATTGGCTGCATGCACTAAACCAGATGAATAGGAACTTGAACTCTCACTTCGTTTTGTGCTTACGCTATTGCTTGACTACGATTGGCCCCAGTTTTTTTTTGCTGGTCTTTCTGTTTTTGACTTTAATAGTTTACCTTGTAAAAGAGTTTCTTTATATTCTGGAGATGTGATAATAGCTGTAAATCCTCTCTGGCGTCCTTTTTTTTTAACTGACTGGCCTGTTATTTTTCGTCAAATTCTGTTGTACATTTGTGTCAACAGAACTGAAGACTCTGATATGAGCCGAATCAATATTATTGATACTAGAGACAGGTAAGTCCAGTGCCTCAAGAATAAAATATATATAAGCCACGTTAAAAATATTAATATTCATACTTCTAATAATAAATTTTAATTTTAATTTCTGAATTTGAAGTTTGTTAAATATTGAAACCTTTAAGGTACAAATTACGAATTGAAAATCTGTAAGACTTCAGTTACAAAATTATTGAAAATGCTTTTGAACTGTTTGATTTTAAATTAATTTTCTCATTTACCTAAAAGTATAAAATTCATTTTCACTTTTCTTAGAAAAATAATTTTTTAATAAGGCAATAAAAAAGTGTTCATGCAATGACTATACTCGATATACCTATTATAGCGAAACGCCGTATAATTTGCACAAAAGTAAAAAGTATTTTTATTTAACAAGCTCACCACTAAATCAAATTCTGTATTACTAGTTTTAACGAACTCGCTCTGACTTAAAAACTTATCTAATTTATCGAACTGTGTATTTTCAAAGTCATTACAAGCTTTAATACCTTGGAAGCGGTACAAAACATCTCTCTCTCTCGTTCTTCTATTGTTTTTCTATCAGTTGTTTGCTTATAGCTTTTTCTTTACTAGTGTCTTTGAACTGCATATCTTGACAATCCTAGAAGGTTTGATGATCTTTGACATGTGTTTTTTCTGCTGCTCTTTGTTCAATATTAGGTGTTTGTCTACTATCGATTTCGTATTAAACTTCTTCAATAAGTCTTTTAAAAGATCTTCTTTTCTCCGTTGCAAAAAAATATATCATTCCGATTTGTAGATGACGTGTTTCCGAAATTAAAAAAAATATTTTTATTCAAATTTGAGCAGTTTGAATTTTTATTTATTCATGTATTAGAAAATTATCAAATAATTCCTACTAACCATCGACAATATTGCTGAAAGAACTGACACCATCTTCGTAAAAAACTGCAGCAAAATCTGTGTCTAAGAAAAGGTCTCTATTAAACGGCCAAATCCCAGTTTTTTTAAAACCATTTTTCGCTATGGCTATGGTGGCAGCTTGCTTGATAGCTTTCCCAAATGTGGAGAATACTTTGGACATATTAACGACTTTGCCAGGGTGCATCCTCAACCATGTTTGCACTTCTTTTGCATAGTGAGTTTTTAAAGGGTTTATAAACACAACGTCAAGTTGTTGACGTCGAAGGGTCGTGCGAGGTAGTAGACACAAAAGGATAACACCATTCTCTTCTGCTAGATTGATCACATCAATATTCTTAGTGAAGGACACGTGTCCATTAAGAATTATTAGCACACGCAACTCCTTGCTGAAATTCGTCTCTTTTGTAAACCATTTGAACTACTTAGTGAAGATTTCTGTATCCATTCACCGAATTATGTTAAACACTGCCCATGCGCCTTCTAGTTTTCCTACTGAATACTTTTCGATGTCGCTTTGACGAGGGTAGATCAGCATTAGGGGTAAACATTGACCATCTGCTGAGAAGCATATTTCAGCAGTCACCAGTTGCCCTTAATCATCAGATTTTTGACAGGCTACCTGGTGCTTTTTTTTAGGAGCTATTAATATAGACACACATTTTAAAACGATACCTGTCGCGAACTCATGAATTTTAAAGATGGTCTTACCTGTCAAATTGTTCCGTATAATAGTTTTCTGAAAAAGTTTGTGAAATTTGTTCACTTCTATTTCATTCAACCCTTTTGCTCGCTCAGCTGAGGTTGGGTCTGGCCTGCGAAATGACAGTTGAGGATGTCTTTTCATAAAATTGCTTAGCCAATTTGCTCCTGCTATTTTATCTTCGATGTTGAAATCATGTTTAAATTGTTATTTTTCTGGTAACTAAGAAGCTATGCTTCGAACATTCCGGGCTGTCAGTCCAAACATTTTTGCTTCTGTGGAAATGATATAATCACAGATGTCCTTTTTATTTTTCCCGTTGGAAACTTTTGAAAAATCTAACCCTACAAATAATCAAAAAAAGAAAAAGGTTCCACACATATTTCTTAACAATAACATATCAAACTTTTACAACTTTATGAATATTGTCCCAATAAAAAGTATGTCTCACGTGTGAAATATAACATAATAATATTACATGATGCCCTCTTTCTTATATTACACTTTCTTAGCACTAACCTATTTGCAGCCTACGACAGCGTTTTCCTTATGAGCCAGGCATTTTTAAATTTTCTGGGTAAAGTTTAGCGAGCAAAACCATGTTTTTCTGCCGCTTTTCGACAACTCATAATAGACTCTAATACAGACCGCACTGCGGCTCTCATATTTTCTTCTGACCATTCTTGTCGATTACTCTTCTTCTTATATCTTCACACTATGCTAATTTTTATTGTTTATTTCATTATATATTATTACAAACTTTGCTCAAGCTGTACCTAGATATGTACCTTATATCATTTATGTCACTCCTACCCGTCTAGCAAAGAGGGGAGGTTGGCATACGAAGAGATGGCTCATCCCGCCCTAAAACAGTGGTTCGTTCCGCCCCATACGACACTTTAAAGTAAAATCCAAATCAAACCTTTTTCTGTCTTACAATAATGTATAATTCTGTGAAAAACATTAACTTCAATAAACAGTCTATGTAAATAACCCCAGGAAAAATTTGAAACATGTGATTTTCAGTAAATATTGGTCTCCTAAACAAAATACAAAATAGCATGATTCAGGTCTCAAATTTCAGTTCTTTTTTCCCGAATGTATTTAACATCAGGCGAACATTTTTTTTTTAAAGAAGTTTTAAATAATCCTGCCTGATATATGTACAGAGTACGTTGAGAAAATGTATAGCCTACAAAAAAATTGATTCGCTATTATTCTTTTACTAAAATTTGCATTTTCAGAATAAGTGTAAAAGTTTATTAATAAATTATATTTAAAGAAAGAAAAGTTTTAATTAAACAACAAAAAATTATTTGAATATCTCAATGCAAATACATGTTTAATGATTTGTATATTGCATATTGATTATCGGATCGGAATATAATTTCCACAGTTGTAGGTATTAATGTTTTATTGATTTGTCGATGTAGTATCTTAATGCCCAGATTAAAAAAATTTTTCATAATGTACCCGAAAATGTCAATAAACAAAAATTGAGTTTTTTCACAATATTGAATTACGTAACCTTTAAGTGCAGAAGCAATATATTTTAATGATTTATTAATATATTTCATTGCGTTGCTTATAAATAAGATATATTCCGTGAATTTTCTTAGATATTCATTTTATAATGACAGAATAACTTTTACACGACACGTTATTGGTATTTAAATTTATGATTACAGTAATTATTATAGAATGTTGAACTATAATAATAATCATTATACATTGTCATATAACTGTACTATAATTGTTGAATTTTCAAACTAATAATACACATTTTCCACGAAATCGTTAAATTTTTAATTCAAAAATAGACATTTCCAACAAAAGCTGTAATTTTCAATTTGAACTGATTTATTTTTAACTAGATACTTGCAGCTTCATTTTAAACAGGTGAAACTCCTAAAATAAAATATTTAAAAAAGACGAATTTTCACAAATAAAGCTGAAAGTTAATTATTAGTACCTTTAAATATAAATTAGTAAAACTGTCAATTCAGCTTCGAAAATAAGGTGTCGGACTACGCAACATTTTAGGCCTCAAAAATAATGAAGTTGTACTTTTGCAATGCTGAATACTGTTTGATTTAAGCCAATTTCACGGTATATTTATGGGGTTAAATATTATTAAAAAACACATAAATTAATTTATAAATAACTCCTTATGTATTACTTCATTTGTTATGATCTCGTGAATTTATAGTTATTACAGTTGATATTATCACTAATATTACTCCGTATTACTGCTATTGTTATGTAAATTATTAGCAATGCAATTATCAATACGGTAACATAATTTTTTTTTTACGTCCAATGTACTAGATACTGTTCATATTTTCCTTTAGATACTTTCCGACCTTTTCCAATATTGCGTCCTGCATCCAAATCTTTCCATTTTTATCGAAAATAAAAAAAAATTCACAACGTTTCTAATGAAATTGGATACAAATCTCGTAAATACTTAAAGAAAATAACAAACAATTAGCATGCTTTTTAAATAAGTTTTTAACCAAAAATTTGTATTGCTACCGAAAAAATCTAGTGTAGACAAGGCCATCTGACATTCGTACAAAAGTGCGGGTTTCTCTATTTTCTATCTTGATAGGTTCAGAACGTCTCTTTGGAGCAATAAATCTAAATAATGCATTTTTAGAAGTTCCATCCTACATATGAAAGTAACAGATGTTGGAACAGCAAAAAAATGACGGGTGGGCATGTCTTTCTCTCGGAGTTCTTCAACCATAACGCGTTTATCTGGCATTCGTACAGAAATTATGTATTGACCAAATGTTAGACATTTCATCCAAAGAAGAGTTGGATCATATCTGAAACTACAGATATTATCATTAAACACAGAGCCATACGAAACGTTAACAGTAACGCGACTTAGATGAGGAATATGCATTTCAGGAACATCACTTCTGCGTGGTGTTGGAACATATTTAATATCGTCACTTGGGCTACTTTCTCAAGATTTCTTTGCTGGTGTGGCTGAACGTCTTCTTTACGGCTGCTGCTTTCTCCAGATCCTTCTACACCTATTTTTTTAAAAAGAAACCCTAGTTTCACTATGTTTTTGTACCCCGAAAAAATAACTATCTATTTTAACAACTCAATCAACAACAATGTCAAAAAATTAGATGAAGCTAAGTAGGATTGTTCCTTTAAATGTGACACACAAACCTATAAAGCAATTTTTCGAATAAGCGTTTCATTAAAGAGAAAACGCGATTTTTATGCTATCATTTTACACGCGATTTCTAGAAGCTCGACAAATGCTTAAACATGGTTTTCCGCGCCCAAAAATATTTTTCTATGCTATTTTATATTTTTTCACTCCACTTCCCTTACCTCACTGCTAATTCATACTTTTCCGCGCCTACTTTTTCTTTCTGCGCTATTATATATTTTTCTTTGCTGTGTCATATTTTCCTGCGTCCGGAAAACATTTTAAAAATGTAGCAAATTATCAAATATCGTAAGAAAATATGAAAGGGTGGCGGAAAGTAAAAAGTGGGTGAGAAAATATTAGGTAACTTGAAAAATAGGGATATAGGTAAATATGAAATATCATGCGTAAGAAAAGGCGCATATAAAGAAAGGAAGAAGCGTAAGAAAATTGGAAGAAGCGTGGTAAAACATGCAAAAAGCGTCAAAAACTTTAGTAGAGAAAACATAAAAAAATGCAATAAAGTTGACATTTTTTTCAATACGTGTACTTTAATTAACTTTTTACATTTTGATCAGAGACGGTATTAGATTTGTGTAAAATTTGACCCCCCCTTCTACCGTTTTTGTTGAATGTTCACGTTTTGAAACCCCCTAAATCAGAAGAACAGGTTTTTATGTATGTATGTATATATGTGTGTGTGCGTTTGTGTATGTATGTGTTTGTGTATGTATGTATGTGTGTGTTTGTTCATGTATGTATTGTAACGTGGTATTTTATAACACGTTCAAAATAATAGTTAAATCACGCCCATTTAAGGGAGATGTCAATAATAAATAATTAATTAAAAGTCTTTACCTGGTCGAGCACAGAATCAACGACCAACTGTCGTATGACAGCAGCTTCGTAAGGGGTCGCCTGTTGCCACGAATAAACGCCTCAAGGCCCAGGATTGTAAAACGGCTGTTTCGAACCGTCACCAGACTAGGGGTTACAATAAATATTATAAAATCACTAATGCCTCTGTATATTGTTGATTTGTTCACTAGGCATTACCAGAGCCGGCTTTTCCGGCTGTCAACACCACCAAACACAACACTACTTTGCTACAGGAAAGTCACTCACTGTATGACAGCTGTCATAACACGAAACAAACACACATCATTATACTACCACGACGGGGTAGTCCTTAGTAATTTCCTTACACGACAGTTTCGCTATGGTTCTCTCTCACTCATATGGTTAAAGAGAGGAACACTCAAAATGAACGATTTGACGCAGGAGCGTGGCTACCTATCTCTTTACGCGACATTCCATCACTGGTCTCTCTTACATCAGTAGTAGGAGAGAAGGACACTCGAGTGAGAACGCGGCAACGTGAGGACGTTGCCACCTGCGACGTTCGTGTACAATGTCGGAAGATAGCCTTCGACAATGCGAGCATGCGCAATAGACAAAAGGTGCTCGCGTAGTGTGCACGACATTACCGGTGCGCATGTTAGAGTAGTTCGCTATAGACTACGAACATTCTTGTGGGTCTAGTAAAATGGCGTCTGCTGGAGGACACTAATTGTAAGGTGCCTTCAGGTAGCGTCAGATCGAAACTTCAGCGGGTCTATGTACGCGACCCACGGCCTGCGCGCCAAATGTATTACTTCGCGACGTCGGGGCTTCACTCTGTGTTTGACCAGCGTTGTACATCACAGGGTGTAGTCTCACCTAGCCGTACGTGACTTCTTTCTGATTATTTTGCGAAAGTGAAACGCTGTTGCGATTCGGAAAGCTCTGTAAAAGATTTCAAAGGAGAAAA
>JAUELO010000127.1:2725712-2740180 GCA_032357855.1 Amphibolips quercusostensackenii
GTACCTTTTACCTGCAACAAAAATTACTTTTGGGAGTGTGAATTGTACCACTCACGTAAGGTATCAATTCCCCTGCACTTGGGGTACGAAACGTCACCTGCTGTCAATTATTTTTACAGTTTTGCGTCAAAAACAATAGTCGACATTGTCGTACCCCAACTCTGAGCGAGATGGAACACCATATTGAAATTAGGTGCAACGAAATTTCATCCCAGAGTTTTTACTGTGAAAAATTGGTTTTTAACTGTATATGTTCTTTTATTGTAATTGTACAAGAATAAAAATAAAAAAAGATGAAAGAAGTAAAAAAAGAGAAGGAAGAGAATCACGTTAGTTGCCTTTCTCACTTTTCTTTCCTTTTTAATGCTTTATCTTTCTTTTCTCTTTTCAATTACAATAGGAACATTTTAGGTTGGTTGTCCAAAATTGGTCATTAGATTCTTGTTTTTATTTTCAGGAATCCTATACAATAACTTGAGTATTGGACTAATTTAATTTTTGATTAATTCTAATTTAAAATTCTAAAATTTTTATTTATTTAATGGTAGTTAGAGATGAACTGGACCCTCCCGTGAGAGAGGGACCGGTACGAAGTTAAGAGTAGTTTTTTAAAATAATAATTATAATTAGTATTCAATAATAGTAGTGTTGTTTAACTGGACCCTCCCGTGAGAGAGGGGCCGGTTTAAAGTTAATAAGAATAAAGACCCGTTATTTTCTTAATAATTAATTATTATTATTGACAGTTCGAAGAATCGTAGTCAATTTTCACTTACGGGGCCACTTGCCGTTGGTCTAAGGCTGGGGTCCTCCATGGCTGAATGAGTAGTTACGTTGATCCTTGGGGGTGGAAGGATAGGAGCGAGAACTATTCTTTTCGGTCTATGTTTTTCTCTTTTCGAGTTCATTTCACACCAACATTTATTTAATATATTTCAGAAATAAGGTCTATTTTCGATAAATCAAATGAGAAAATTGGGGATAATCCCATTCACGCTTTATAAAACTTCACTTGAGTCGCAACCCATCTCGAGATCTTTACCCGGTGGCGGCAGACTGCGAACTTCGAGGCGCGGAGGTAGCTTAATCCCATAATGTCGACTCACTTGTTCGCGATGGCAAGAACGGTGCTGGCAACGCACTACTGCGCATGCGATGCATGAGGCGCTTCATTACCTGCCGTTCGCGTGCTTATTTGAAATCTTAAAAATTTAATTTTTTCATTAATTATTAAAAATTAAAAATAATTATATTTTAACAGGTTCAAGTGTTACGTAAATAGTTTTTAATTTATTCTAAGCATTAGGTTGAAAAGGAAAATGAGTATTCAGTAAATAAAAAACTATGTTATTTGATGTAATCATTTTTTAGTTTTTTATTTAGCGTTACTAATCCATGCTTTTAAGATTTCGTATATCAAAAATTGTATAAAAGTTAAATATCAAATTGAAACTCAGTTGAATTCATTTTAAAACGTACAAAAAGTATATTGAGTAAAAGATAATTTTTTTTTAATTACCAGCATAGATGTTAAGTTTTTGATAATAAAGCATCGACGCGTTTCAGACTGATTTTTAGTTGCTTTTCATGATGCGAAAAATACAAAAATTCTCGAAGATTTGAAGGGACGACTAAAAAATTCCTGAAAAATAAAATTCCCTATGCTGCAAAATTTCCGAATTGAAAAATTCGAGAATAATAAAACTGCCAGCATTTAAAAATCTTAAATTAGAAAATTTCCGAATAATAAAATTCTAGATAGAAAAAAGTTAAATTATAAAATATCTAAACTAGAAAATTCCTGGATTAAAACAATTAAAAAAAAAGTTTTGTAATAGATATTATTTGTTTATTGAAAATACAATAATCAAATATTTTTATCAAGTACAATGTTTTTAAAGTTAATAGTTTTTTAACATTGCTGTTTAATTTAAAAATATCAATAAATTTATAAAAATTGTATAAAAAAATAAATTTAAACACAGGTGAGAACAAACTTTGTAGAATTCTAGTTAGCAGTGATCTATCTCTTTAATTTATTTTTATTTTATTTTTTTAATTATTTTCGATTTTTGAAAACGTTTTTTACTATTTTTTTTAATACTGTGCACATTTTTAACTAAAATTGTTTATCCAGAATTGCGTTTGTTCAATTATTGCTATCTTAAATTGAAACAATAATTTTGAAAAACTTTAACCATTGAAAAATGTTTTCCTTTGATAACAATATTTCATTCTTTTATTTTTAGCAAATGAATAATATTCGTTAAAGAACAATTTTTCAGTTAATAAAATTCAAGAATTTTATAATTTGAAAATTTTTCATTTTGGAATTTTAGAATGCGGCAATTTTCTGTCAGGAATGTTATTATTCAGTAATTTTCTAATTCGGGACTTTTATGTTTCCGCAATATTTTATAATTTCGGAAATTTTATTATTCGGAAGTTTTGTTATTCGGAAATTTTACAGCGTCGGAAATTTTATTTTACGCGATTTTTCAAAATATAAAAACTACTAAATATTCTAATATTATCTAAATAAAATAAAATAATAAAATAAATTAACTTACCTGATTCAATAAGTTTAGTTAATAATTTGGATAATAATAGAATATTGATTATTATTTTAGATTTGTTTAAATCTTCGGAATTTTCAAATATTTTTTGCATCTTGAAAAGAAACTAAAAACCAGTTCGAAATGCGTCGATGTTTTATTATCAAAAATAAATTTTACATCTATACTGGTGATTAAAAAAAAAATTATCTCTTACTTAACATACTTTTTCTGTTCGTTATGAAATAAATTCGACTGAGCTTCTATTTAATATTTAACTTTTATAAAATTGGAATTACAATTTCTTAATAAATTATTGTTAAATATTCCAAATGTACCTGTGATGAAATTTGTATATCTATTTTAATTGATATACCTTACGCTCAGAATATACTAAAAACCATCGACGTACCACTTGAACATGTTAAAATATAATAATTTTTTATTATTAATAATTAATGAAAAATTGTATTTTTAAAATTTCAAATAAGCGCGCGAACGGCAGTTAGTGAAGTGCCTTATGCATCGCATGCGCTGTAGTGCAGAGAGCCCTCGTTGGGAGCACTGTTGGTTGAGCGTCTCGACCATGGACATAGGACAAATATAATAGTCGGACGCCGAGTCTATCAGTTTTTCGGGGGTAGTGTTTAGGTTATTGAGGTCGCTTGGAGAAGTAAATTTGCGCAGTAGACATGTACGCAGCAATAAGTAATGGGCACCAGATGAGGGGAAGTTGATGATATCGGAGGTTCATAGAATAGAGGTCCGACTGTATCGGTGGACGTAGACTGCTGTTATGTCTTAAACGCTGCGACCGATTGTGGTCCGCTGGAACAACACGCGGATATGTCGAGGTGAGGATTTGTTACCCGTCGTTGAATACTTGAAACCATTAGCCGCGAGAAAATTGGTCAGGTTTGATATCTTAATGAAGAAATCACCACAGACACTAGATTTAGGTTGATGGTTAAGAAGTCCATTGTTTTATTATAAATCTTCGATAGCCACTTGACGTAGATAATGTACTCTTCTGTACAATTACGCTCATAAACAGTAATTATCACGTAAAAAAGTGAATGGTAGACGCGGCAGATTTAAAAGTCTGGCATCGAGAATCGGAGAACATTTCCATAAGATGGAATAATTCAGAATCCGGATTAGACTTTATTCATCTTGATATTGGTGAATGAAACAGAAATAGAATTTTAAACTAATAATTTATAATTATTAGTTATGTCCTAAAACGCACAAGAAAACTTAGCACTCAAGCGGGGCGCCCACGCATTTGCACAAAGAATAAGCGCAAGGCACGAAGCACAAGAGAACACGGTTTAACGCACACGGTTCCGCATAGTTGCTTTCTATGCACAGGGCTTCAACAAGCTAGCGTCAGGTGGCGTAGACCAGAGTTTTGCAACCTGTAACTGCTAATTGTTGACGTGAGAATTGTGAATATTTTGTTTTTTGTAGAAAATTAATTTAATATTTATAAAACTAAGTATTCATCATTTTTAATGATAACTTATGAGAGTAATTTTCATTTGAACAAAATAGAATATTTTATCTTCATAAAAACAAATTATTTTCAATCCAAAAGAATTAATTTGTTACAATGCAGTAAAATTTTCAATCCGAAAACATGAATTTTTGCTAAGAAGGTAAATCGTCACGTAATACTCAATGAACTGTTTTAAATCCAGGGGTCAACTTCCTAATTTTTCATACAATTCAGAAGTGGAATACAGTCAAACGCCCTACTATCGTGTCGGTGTGATTTTCAGTTTTCGTAAAAGCCAACAACTTTAAAAAAGACGTGTGCTGACGGTCAGCGTTGTGGGTGTGGCCGATGCGATGCTTTTGACTTTCATACGCACAAGAGTCTTTTTCTGCTCTCCAAGATTCTGAAAAGTTTATGAGTGACGTGTGTGAAAATTGACGTGTTCGTGAGAAAATGTGTGCTGTGAATAAAAAACTGTGATAATAGGAATTCGTATATCGCATCTCTCAATGCGTGATGGCGGTTGTACATGGCTTTGTCGACCAGTCGGAGTGTTACCTAAGAAGAACGTGTAGCAGCGGTCTATCGCTAAAGGCTCTAATCTAAGGCGAAGAGTTCCTAGCGCCCTTCCGAACCAGAGCGTGTGACAGAATTCCTATGCGACTACAGGGCTGATGCATTAGAAACACAGTGGCGCGTGACGAACGTATAGTGATTCGTAGTGTTGGAGTAATCCTCACTTCTGCGGCTGCTTGGATCTTAAGTAGCATTTTCCCGATTGATGTGAATTTTCAAGCACCTCTAAGAGAACCTCTGAGCATTCTGTTTATTCTCGAAACCTTTTTAATGTGACATTTTCTGAAAAGTGATCATTATCCTTCCGGCATACACAAACTTTGGAATTTTCTGAACCGCGATTGGAGTGATCTCGATAACCCTGATTAGAGTAAATCAGTGAAAATGACAAAAAAGAAAGCGAATCCGTCTTCGTTTTCAGCTGCTGTCTTGAAAGAGGTACCTAAAACATGAGCTGCTGACTACATGCACTAAAGCAGACATAATAGCACGGCTTGCAGAATGTGATCCAAGCGAAGAGTGGATTAATGCATTTTCGGAAATTCAGAACTATGTCCCCAACAATTCAGGGAATACTTTGAGTAAGAATACTTGAGGGGCTACAGGCTCACCTCTTGAGCAGAACAGACAGGCTGGTTTGACTCCTCCGCAAAACCCTCCACTTGATGCTCAGAATTCCTACAGAAGAGAGATAAAATTCGTCCAGCGAGAACGTGACCTTCTTCAATGAGACTCGGATCTAGCTTGAAAAGAGAATGAGCTACTTCGGCAATCTCCAAGGCTTATTAACCAATAAGAAACTTCACCCTGTCAAATAATATTGATATAGCTAGATAGATAAAGCTAGATCAAATTTCTTGAAGGATCTTCTGGGTGATTTTGATGGTTCAAGTTTTGACTGTATTAAATAAAAAGATTAGTTTAAACTTCTGGAGACAACATATACATTAGATAGAGCACGTGCCCTTTTTCTGTTTGACACTAAACTCAAGGGTAAGGTTTAGCAGTGGTTTCAGTCTAGGTCAGAACATCTTTTATCGACTACTTTCATGAGGAGTTAATTATGGCCAACTTTATTACAGTCGCAGAGGACGAACTGCGAGACTATATTCTTGATGTCATCCCGGACATAAACTTGAAAAATCAAGCAAGGATTTAAGGATTCAAGAAGAAGGAAGACATTCTTGAGGCCTTCAAAAAAATAACACTTAGGAGCGACAAGAAGGAGCCTTGAAAAACTGAAGCTCCACACACCTCAGCACCGAAGTCCAACCTGAATCCTGAACCGAAGGCAACAGATTCCCGGAAAAATCTTCCGAAATCAGCATTGCGCTGCTCTAATTGTAGCAAACTAGGTCACCATTCTAGTAAGTGCAAGCGATCGACGAGGGAAAAAGGTGCATGTATCAAGAGCTTCAAACAAGGGCATACTCACAGGAAATGCCCTGAAAAGAAGCCACCGCTACAGCAACTACTTTAAAACCATCGAATGTAAATTCGACAATCCCGGCGAGCTCCTCTGTCTCCAGCTCGACTCACCTCTCGACACGGGAAGTCCAGTGAGCTTCATCAAAGAGATATTTGTACCGGAATCAACTTTCGATAATTTTTTTGCGCAGGACTCTAAGTACAACAGAATAAAAAATAGCTATTCAAAGATTGTACGCGAGATTTTTGTAAGTATTCAAATTGGTCATGTTACTTGTGAAAATTTGAAAATCTTGGTTGTTCCAAACTCAACGATGAATGCATCGGTTGTATTAGTAAGAAAAATTGTGAAACTGTTTGGTACAGGTTTGACAGATGTCAACATTAACTATGATGAAAAGATTAATGAGATTTTTAATGTTTCCGATGCCGACTCTGAAAGTAAACTTTCACTTGAGATGAATCCTAGTCTAGATCACAGAACACGCTAGATGGTCAATGATTTATTTGTCAATAATTATGTATTGCCTGGATGCTTGAATTCGCATAAGATAAAAACAGAGTTATTACTTAAGCTAACAGACCATGGACCTTTTCATTTTAATCCCAGAAGGTTGTCATTTTCGAAAAGGGAGAATTACAAAAAATTCTGGATTAGTTTTTAGAGAAAGGTATCATTCGCCCAAGCGAATCACCTTACGCTTCGCATACAGTTTTGGCCAAGAAGAAACGGGGAAACTAGGTCATGTGTCGATTATCGGTATTATGAATAAATTCATGTTACATAATAATTTCCCTTTTCAGTTTATTAAAGATCAGATAGATAAACTTCGTGGTGAAAAATTCTTTACACTTCTCGATCTCAAAGACGGGATCCACCACATTCCGATCGCAGATGATATAATTCAGGAACGGCCTTCATAACTTCTTACGAATTATTTAAGTACCTTGTGACACCTCTTGGACTAAAGGTAGCTCCTGCGAAATTTCAGCGTTTTATCAACACGATTTTTGTAGAGCCAATAAAAAGAGGCGAAATAATTGCCTAACTTGATGACTTGATGATAGCCTCCAAAACCTAAGAACAGCATTTCGATACCCTGGCACTTGTTTTTTCCTTGCTATTCGAAAACAAGTTAGAACTTAGAATTAACTAATGAAAATTTTTTCAAACGGAAATCAAATGTCTCGGTTACAACATTTCTGCAGAAGGTGTAGCCCCTACTGTTTGAGGTGCAGAGGCTTTGCGACTCATTACGGAAAAATGCGCCATTCAGAATAACGGAATGGGAACTCGAAACGTTCGAAACTCTTGCAGAAAAGTGGGTTTACATGCCAGTTCTTAGCATCTACAAATATAACGACGAAACAGAATTACACTGTGACGCAAGTTAACTGAGGGTTAGAGCTGTGTTATTCAAACAAAAATCTGACGGAAAATTACATCCGATCTTCTGTTTCTCTGAAAAAACTTCCGACATCGAAAGCAAGTATCACAGTTTCGAATTGGAAACACTTGCGATTATTTATGCCCTTTGGCATCTCAGAGTTTACCTGCAAGGCATCAAATCTAAAATCTTAACAGGCGGCATTTTTCTAAAGGTAACGTTGGACTAAAAAGAAGTCAAGCCGAGAACTACAAGATGGTCTTTAGAGTTAGAAAATGTTGACGAAATCATTGAGCATCGAACAGGTGAAAAAATGTTACACGTCGATGCACTCAGACGTAAAATAATGATTGTAGAAGAAAACTCTTTGAAGCGAATATGATAATCAGCTTTCGACGTTCCAAGCTGATCACTATGAACCGATTGAGAGAAGAATTTTTGCGAAAAATGATTTATATCTTGGTACCGATAGCTTCACTAAATTTGTAAAAATGTATAGAGTATAAACAACTGATGCCAAAGAGGCGATAGGCGCTCTAGATGTACATTTCCGACATTAAAGTAGGCCCAAAACAATTGTATCCGAGCGGGGCACGTGTTTCACTTCGGAAGACTTCGAGCCCTACCTGTCAAAAAATAATATCGAACACGTCTTAATTGCGACGCAATCTCCCAAAGCAAGCGGGCAGGTAGAGAGGAATAACCGCGATTTGGTGTGAATGTTGGCTAAACTTTCAGATCCTTCTGAAAAAGCACTGGTACAAGGTAATACATAAAGACGAGTTTGCTCTAAATAAAACAGTCCACTAATCAACTGGAGAAGCTCCCAGTAAACTTCTTTTCGGTATGAACCAACATGGTAAAGTAATAGACGTTTTGGCTGAATACTTAGAGAATGCTTGATTACAAAATGAGACTCGTGATCTCGAACAACTCGAAAAGTTACGAGCAGAAGCTGATAAGAAATTTGTTAAGTCTCAAGTTTACAATAAGAAATACTTCAATCAAGAACACAAAGAACCTCGCAAATATGAAAACGGAGACTGCGTAATGATAAAAAATGTAGACAGCACGCCCGGGATTTCGCAAAAGCTGATTCCTAAGTCCAAGGGCCCTTATGAAGTAATAAAAGTTTTGAGAAATGACCGTTATGTGGTCACTAACATAGAAAACTTTCTATTAACGCAAAAGCCCTGCACGGAAACTTGAGAAGCTTCCCATCTGAAACCCTAGCGTTCCGATGAATCTCAACCTGAATGAATTATTGTATGTTTAACCAATCTCCGAATCTATCACTACTACGATGTTATGACAACAAAGTTCGAGCTGAACTTGTGCAGGATGGCCGAACTGTAAGAGTTTGTGATTTTAAGTTATTATTTGAAATTCGAATTACTTCTACAATATGACTGTAAGTGGCGCTACAAGAGAAATCATAAAAAACAGTCAGTTTTCCTCTGATCGTCCGATGAGCTGCATCTATCGTCATGTGATACCCAATATACTGTTTTGAATCCAGGTATCAACTTCTTAATTTTCCTTACATATATGAGTGTTGACATAAAAGAGTTTGCTCGTCGCTTTCAATCCGGTTTAAACGGGATTTTCAGTATCCTCCACTATAAGGCCGTCCACCCCTGAGGCCGGCTTTATGACACGAGATGAGTGTAAATTGCTTTGAGTGACATTCTATTGTTTGTAGGTTCAAAGGTCGCTTTTCCATGGCGTCTGACTGGCGCCATATCCTATTAGTGATGAAAAAAATAGCTCAAGGTTATAAGTTCACAACGTTGAAATCTATTTTGGGCATATAACCTACGCAGTATTTTAACGATCGTAGTACTCAGTCGGAATCGAAAAATCAATAAGGATACCTAAATATAGGTATTCTGTGACGCAATTATTCTATAATTTTTTAGAATTCATGTACAATAATAATTACTGGGTTCTTATATGTATATAATCAACTTTTATTTTAAGCCATTTGAATTTTCCCGCCAAAGAATTACTAGTCACAAGAGTATTAGTAAAAGGGTATTAGTGCCCTGAGGCTTTCGTTCTGGAAACAGCGCATGCCGTTACACTGCTTTCGCTGGTGCGCTTGTAGCGCTGCGAGTGGAGAGGCAATAAACTAAGGCTGTGGCGCGAATCGTTTGAAAGGCTAAACATTGCCGGAACGGTAAATCCGAAGAAAAGAAAACCGATTCTTGTACCCAATGTAATGCTAATTCTCAAAAATAGCAGTTCATTGAGAAAAAAAAACTAGTATCAAAATACTTTAATCAAAATTAACTTTTTGGTTGACAATTTAACTAGTTTGTTGAAATTTCTTTATTATCAAAAATTAATTTTTTTAAATAAAAGTTAAAGTATTTTATTTTTGTTTCAAAATATCTCTTCTTTTCTTTGCGAAATTCAACCAAATGGTTGAAATATGATGTATTTTATTAAAAATTAATTTTTTGTAGTAGAAAATTAATCTTCTTGGCCCAAAATTATTTTTCAAAAAGATTTCACTACTTGGTTGAAAGTTGAACTACTTTGTTAAAAACTCTTTTTTCTGTTGAAATAAATCATCTGTTTAGTGAAAATCGATCTCTTTTGTTAAAATTTCATTATTAATTCAATTATTTTGTTCAAAAATTCGTTCTTTTTGGTTGCAAATTCTTGCATTTTAGTTAAACTTCGTCTTTTTTGATAGAATATTAATCTTCTTGGTTAAAAATTCATCCTTTTTGGTTAAAAATTTTTTTTTTTAGTTAAAAATTTAACTATTTTGTTCAAAAATTAGTGTTTTGGGCTGAAAATTAATCATTTCTTTAGTTGAAAATTAAACTTTTTGGTTGATAATTCTTGTATTTTGTTCAAAATTTGAATTTTTTAGGCAGAAATTGAATCTTTTTTGTTGAAAAATCATCTTCTTTGGTTGAAAATTCAACTACTTGGTTGAAAACCTAACTATTTTGTTACAAATTTTCCTTTTTTTTTAATGAATTATTGTTTAGTTAAAAATGTAACTACACCACGTTTGGTTGAAAATTTATGGTTTTCAGTTGAAAATTTAACTATTATGTTCAAAGATTCGTGCTGTTTTTGTTGAACATTACTCTTTTTTTCATAAAAAAATTAAACTTTTTCGTTAAAAAATCTTGCATTTTGTTGAAAATTTGTCTTTTTGGTAGAAGGTTAATATTGTTGTTTGAAAGTTGATCTTTTTGGTTAAAAAATTGTATTATTTGGTTTAAATTTCAATTATTTTATTGAAATTCTTTTTACTAAAAATTAATTTTGTTAATTTTTGTTAAAATATGAACTATCTCTGATTTAAATGAAAATATTCCTTAGTTAAAAATCCGTCTTTTATGGTAGAAAAGTAACCTTTTTGGCGCAAAATTACTATTTTTTGTATTGAAAATGTTACTACTTGTTTGAAAATTGAGCTAATTTGTTAAAAATTCCTTTTTTGGTGGAAAAACACATAATTTCATTTAAAAATTTATCCCTTTTGTTGAAAATTCGTTTTTTGTTTCGTTGAAAATTCAGATATTTTGTTCAAAAATTCGTTTTTACGTTGTTAAAAATCAATCTTTTTTTTAGTTTGATAATTAATTTTTTGGTTGCGAATTCTTGTATTCTGTTTAAAATTCATCTATTTTTGTTGAAAATTGATTTTTTTAGTTTAAAATTCAACCATTTGGTTAAAATATCATGTATTTTGGTGATAATTCAATTATTTTGTTAAAAAATTCGTTTTTTCTCTGTTAAAAATTTGTCTTTTTTTAGTTAAACATTACATTTTTCATTTGAAAATTCATTTTTTTTAAGTTGAAAATTTAACTATTTGTCAAAAAATTCGTTTTTTCTATTGAAAATTAAACTTTTTGATTCAAATTCGCATTTTTTGGCAAAAAATTAATTTACTTAGTTGAAAATTCAACTAATTTGTTGAAGATTTAACTATTTCGTTGAAAATTCATTTTTATATTTAATTCGTTTTTCAAATAAAAAAATGTAATCACACCATATTTGGTTAAAAATGGATCTGTTTTGGTTAAAACCTAATCTTTTTATTTGAAAATTTAACTATTTTGTTAAAAAATTCGTTTCTTTTGGGTTAAAGAATAATTATTTCTTTAGTTGAAAATTAAACTTTTTGATGCAAAATTCGTATTTTATGGGAAAAAATTTATCTACTTAGTTGAAAATTTAAGCAACTAATTGAAATATCATGTAGTTTGTTAAAAATTTGTGTGTATCAGTAAAAAATTAATTTTAGCTGAAAATTCATCTGTTATGGTAGAAAATTAATCTTCTTGGCGCAAAATAAATTTTTTACTGAAAATTTCACTACTTGGTTAAAAGTGGAACTTCTTTGTTAAAATTTCTTTTTTGGGTGAAAAACTCATCATTTTATTTGAAAATTCCTCTCTTTTGTTGAAAATGAAATTCTTTTTCGTTGAAAATTTAATTATTTTGTTCAAAAATTAATTTTTCCTTTGTTGAAAACTAATCTCTTTTTTTTTAGTTAAAAATTGTTGTATTCTGTTATAAATGGAATTTTTAGATAAACATTTTACTATTTTGTTCAAAAATTCTTTTTTTTTGTCTGAAAATTATTCTTTTCTTTAGATGAAAATTAAACTTTTTAATTTAAAATTCCTATTTTTTGGTAAAAAATTAATTTACTTAGTCGGAAATTCATCTTTTTTGGGTGAAAATTCAACTACTTAGTTGAAGATTTAACTATTTTGTTGAAAATTCAATTTATTTAACGAATCTTCACAATAAAAAATATAACTACACCATATTTGGTTAAATATTAATATGTTCTTATTAAAAATGTACTTTTTTTTTTAGTTAAAAATTTGACTATTATGTTCCAAATTTGCTTTCATTTTTGGCTGAAAATGCATTTTTTCTTTAGTTAAAAATAAAACTTTTTGATTTAAAATTCGTATTTTTTGTTAGAAAATTAATCTACTTAGTTGAAAATTCGTTTTTTTTGTTCAAAAATTTAACTACACCATATTTGGTTAAAAAATTCATTTTTTTGATTAAAAACACATAATTTTAGTTTGAAATAAGTCTTTTTTCTTGAAAATCCGCTTTTTTTTCTTGAAAATTCAATTATTCTGTTCAAAAATTCTTTTTTTTTCATTTTTTTTCTAAGGTAAATATGTAATTTTTCGGATAAAATTCTAATATTTTGTTGAAAATTAATCTTTTTTGTTGAAAATTAAGTTTTTTAGTTAAAAATTCAAGTATTTTGTTCAGAAATTCGTTTTTTTCTGGATAAAGATTAATCTTTTCTTCAGTTGAAAATAAAACTTTTTGATTGAAAATTAGTATTTTTTGATTAACAATTAATCTACTTAGTTCAAAAATTCATTTTCTTGGTTGAAAATTCAACTACTCAAAAAAATTTTTTTTTAATTGTTAATTTTTAGCTAAAAATTGAACTATTTTGTTTAAAAATTCTTTTTTTTCAAAATAATCTTCTCTTTACTTGGAAATTGAACTTTTTTATTGAAAATTCGTCTCTTTTAAAAAATTTAACTGCACCATATTCGGTTAGAAAATTCCTTTTTTGGTTTAAAAACACATCATTTTTGTTGGAAATTACTCTCTTTTGTTGAAAATCCGGTCTTTTTTCGTTAGAAATTCAATTATGTTCATAAACAATTTTTTTTTGTTGAATTTTTTTCAAGGTAAATATTAAATTTTTTGGTTGAAAATTCTTATATTTTGTTGAAAATTCATTTTTTTGTGCGAAAATTTAACTACACCATATTGGTTGGAAACGTTTTTTTTTGTTTAAAAACTTATTATTTTACTTAAAAACTACTCTCTTTTGTTAAAAATTCGTTTTTTCCGTTGAAAATTCAATTATTCTGTTCCAAAACTCGTTTTTTTGGTTGGATTTTTTTCAAGGTAAATATTAAATTTTTTACTTGAAAATTCTTATATTTTGTTAAAAATGAATCTTTTTTTGTTAAAAATTGATTTTTTTAGTAGAAAAGTTAACTATTTTGTTCAAAAATTCGTTTTTTGGATAAAAATTATTCTTTTCTTTAGTTGAAAATAAAACTTTTTGATTGAAAATTAATCTACGTAATTAAAAATTGATCTTCTTGATTGAAAATTCAACTACTCAAAAATGTATTATTTTACTTGTTTAATTTTAGTTAAAAATTGAACTATTTTGTTTTAAAAATTTTGTTTGTTTGAAAAGTAATCTTTTTTCAGTTAAAAATTAAACTTTTTGATTGAAAATTCGTATTTTTTGTTAGAAAATTAATCTACTTAGTTGAAAATTCATATTTTTTGTTTGAAAATCCAACTACACCATATTTGGTTGCGAAATTCCTCGTTTGGTTGGAAAATTCATCATTTTAGTGAAAAATTACTCTCTTTTATTAAATATTTTTGTGTTGAAAATTCAATTCTTTTCAAAAATTTTGTTTTTTTGTTGGATTTTTTTTGAGGTGAATATTAAATTTTTTGGTTGTAAATGCTTATATTTTCTTAAAAAATTCATCTGTTTTTTGGTTGAAAATTAATCTTTTCTTTAGTTGATAATTAAACTTTTCGAATGAAAATTCGTATTTTTTTGGTTAAAAATTAATCTACTTATTTGAAAATTCACCTTTTTTGGTTAAAAATTTAATTACCTGCTTAAAGATTGAACTATTCTGTTGTAGATTCATTTTTTTAAATTAATGTTTAATATAAAAAATGTAACCACACTAAATTTGGTTGAAAATTGATCTTTCTCAATTGAAAAATTAACTATTTTGTTCAGACGTTCGTGATTTTTTAAAACTTTTTCTTCTTTAAGTTAAAAAATTACCTTTTTGGTTGAAAATTCTTGTATTTTGTTGAAAATTCGTCTTCTTTGCTAAAATATTAATCTTGTTGGTTAAAAATTTATCTTTTTTGGTTGAAAGTTCAACTACTTGGTTGAAGATTGAACTATTTTCTTTAAAATTCCTTTTCTTCACGTTGAGAAATAATTTGTTCAAT
>JAUELO010000127.1:3058056-3069539 GCA_032357855.1 Amphibolips quercusostensackenii
TGAAATTCTCGCTACAATGCGTCGACCTTCTCTGGTTTGGGCGGGTTGTCAACAGTACCTGGAGAAATTTTGAAGAGTGAAGATAATTCAGAGAAAATGCTGCCTTATGTTCAGACGCTTGGACTTGTTAAGTGTGTGATGACGGATCCGCAATTTCCGCGCAAACTGTCGAACCTTGGCAGTGAAATTCCTACCAGTCGTTATGTAGTAAATTACACACTGAATGCTAGACTTGTACTGCTTTGCTCCGCCTACCTTTGTGCTGAATTGATGCATTCGCCTTTGGTCTTATAATTAACTATTAGTTTTGTTTTACGGTTTACATCTGTAAAAGCTTTTTCTGCATTATGTACGTCACAATTGATAGTCTAGCGGTCAGACTCTTCGGAAAAATCTCTGCCAAGCTCGTCATCCAGTTCAGCCAGATCTTTAGGCTCTAAAGAGACATGAATGTTGAGTTTTTATAATGTCCAGAAGCATCACTCTTCCTTTATTGAATGTCTGGTCGTAGTTGGTCTTAGTATCGCCACTTTTCATCTGTGGCCGGCTTGTTCTGGCTGTGGTTAAGTAGGCGCTCCGCTTACGTAGCCCCTTGTCCAGAATTTTTCAGCATGGTTACGCAGACGTTGATGCGAAAAGTGCGAGAACTTTAAGTGTTCCTTGCAACAAAAAGCATGCGGTCGTGCCATGTAACCATCTCATACAGTGGTCATACAGGTATTGTAGCTCTCTAGCAGGTTATTATTGAGTCGATCTGTCCACCCAAATGCATTGATATTTGTTCGGTCTATCACATTGACTTCGTCTTTATTGGCTTCCACAACTATGGAGTAGTCGGCATTTTTATCCTACCCATTGTCGGGAGCCCTGCCTGTTCAATTGTTTTGAAGCGCACTTACTGCAACTATCTTTGGTGTTGTCATTGTTTTTTTCACAAGAAGCTAGAAGAAAAGGGTTCTTTTATTCTTATAGAGCCCCGCATGCAAGGATAAGGCTTCATACTCTAAGAGGTCGCCTGATATCCCAAAGTCACCGTTTGAGATACGTCACCCCAGGTGCCATTTAGCTTTCAGCACGGAAATCACGCCTCCGCTAGGGATTTAGTTTTTTCGAGACCACCCCTAGACAATTGACGGTGACTGCTTATTTATTTGCCGTCCGCTTCTGTATATTGTTAAAATGAGACTTTCAACAGCAGATGTTAACTACTTACGACTTATTTGTGATACACAATATGGCTTAAATTACTTTTTTAACTGTCATAAAAGATGAAGATATTAACTTAACCAATCTGATTTCTTCACACACTTCTTATTCACATGTATGCTACTGAGCTCACACTGACAAACATAACCGTGAGAACATTTCGTTTTGTTATTAATGATTACACTGGCCAACAAAATGCGACTAATGAATTAGTACTTATAACCACAAGTATTTTTTTCGGAATATATATTTTTTTATGCACAATGAGAATCTGATCTCACTTCTTTCCCATGCGTCTGGTTTAATAAATTCATTCGAATTAATAGTTTTTTCTCTGAATCATCAATCGCGCTAAAAGTTACTTATACTTATAGTTAAATATTAATATCTTTCAAATATATTTAAGTTTATTTTTGTTGTTTTTTGATTTTAAAAAATACGAATGCTTCTATAGTAATTGACGAGTTCGAAAGTTTAAAATTTCAAATATTATTGCGATTATCTTGCATTGTTGAAAAATAATGTGTTTGTTAGCTTGCAGGTTTTAAAAGTCATCAAAAAACTGCTTACACAAAAACATGTTTGAATGCTTAAATGCATAAATTAAATTTTTTTTAACAGTGATTATTCATAATTGTTAAAAATTTAAATTACTAGTAAAGAAAAACTTTATAGAAGCCAATTTTTCTTACAAAATTAGGTGCAGATGGCAATCTAGATAACAACCATATGATTTTAACAATGAATGATGGCTGTATTCGTCATGGAATCGTCATGCAACAAAACAATAATACAGTACGCGAATGGCTGCATCAAGATGTAGAATTTTTTGGTTATCGTGCTCCTTTCATAAGAATAGGCAACAGTTTTTTTGACGTTGTTCTCATCGAAGGCTTTTCAGTTTCCAATCATGATCCTGCTCGTCATACTCCGATGAGCGCTCAGATGCATATAAAAGGTCAATACTATTTCGCTTCGTCTTTCGAAGAAGATGATCGCAGTAACTGCCCACGCGACCACCACATATATGCAGCAGTGCCGAGAGCAGAACCAGAGTTAGGAGGAAGCATGGTGCATAGTGCAGCCCTAAATCACCAAGCGTACGCAAGGAATAATTCAAGGCTATCCCATTTATTGCCTAGAATATCCTAGATACATCACGAGCCACCTTTCATATCAAGAGAGATATACCACAGTGCAGTGATTTTGACATCCTTTATAAATTGCAGATGTATTAAAAATATAGATAAATATATCAAACAGAAAATAATTTGTTTATGTTCCTATGAAGAAATAAACTCATCGTTAATATTCTCTCAGTATTTTGTTAAAGGACTCGCACTTTGCACTCAATCAAAGTATCTCTAGAACGCGAAATTTTTTATATTATTTTACACTCAATTATTTATCAAATAGATGAGTGGTACTAAGTCGGTACAGCAAAAATTTTTGTCAAAAACAGAGGGTAAACAGGGTTAAATGGTCCAAAACCGTCACCCCCTGTTTCTAAATTTGCACATGATTTTTTGCGAAAAAAGGGACAGGTTATGTGAGTTTTAGAAGGAAATGGACCGATTTAAACTGGTCACAATAAAGAGCATGTAGAATATTGTTAAACTTTAATTATTGAATGGAAACATTTCTCTATTAAAGAAAGGAAGAACATGCAGTCAAAATACAACTAAATTTAAAAAAAAACAACAAGAGACGAGTGACATTAAACCTGTTTGGCGCTGACTCAGAACCACTACAAATGTTTACTTATATTATGTTATTTCGCACACAATACAAATCCGAATGAAAAATCGACTTTGTCAGACGAAAGCACACAGAACACCAAATTTAACGCACTTGACTCATTTAATTTTTCATCATACTCACACACCTGTAGCTAATTCAAAAGAATGAAAGAAAATAAAATACTGTTTGCACGAAAAATGTTCATCCCGCTCACGCTGTGAAACGAAAACTAAAGTGACAATGTTCAGCGTAAATTACGTCCATGCATACCAACCTGTCTTACGACAAAATGGTTAAGCCAAAACGTGTGCCACCTTTGAGAAACGCGATGTGCTGGCTTAACCCACAATGCCGATTTGGGACCTCTTTCCCCTATATTATATTAATTTTGGTACTTACCTAATTCTCCAAACTTCTTAACTTTCTGCCCATATGTCAAAAAATTATTGGCAATGAAAATCAATTGATTTAAATAGGACATTTTTAAATGCAAAATTATTCTAATTAGCTATTTTCTTATTTTACCTTCAAATAACTTCTTGCTAACAGTCAATTTTTGTGCTTTTAATTCCATTACAATATTAGGTTTTACAGTCCAAAATAATCCAAAAAGAGGAAAAATAAAATGATTTGTCGCAAAAATAAGGGGCTTATAGGTAAATTAATTTTCTTAAACAAAATACTTGTTGAAACAATCATCCATTCACTACGAAACGCAAAAAAATTCTTTAGCTTTCATGTCAAAATATGTTGCAATAACAACCAAATCGTTGCATTGCAAACCAAAAAAAAATAAACTACAAAATAATCAGGTCAAAATTAACCAAATAAGTGACCTTTTATGCAAAAAAGATAAACTTCTGACAACTGATTTAAAGTTTTAACCAAATTAAAAAATGTTTAGGTCAAGAAGACAAATTTTTAAGAAGACAGTAGAATTTTTAACGCAAAGGTTTATTTTTAACGCAAAACAAATTTTGAACAAAACAATAAAATTCTTGAACACAGAGGTAAATCTTCCAAAAAAAAATTATTAACAAGAAAGTTTACCTTTAAACAATTATTTGGAAATCTAACAAAAAAAAATCAATTTTTAATGAAATAATTGAATTTTTGAACAGAAAGATTAATTTTGTACTAAATACACGGGAAAAGATCAATGGCTAAATTTGTAATTTTCTCGTAAATCATAGAAATTTTAAACACATTTTTTTTGGAATTTAGTAAATGTCACAACTTAAAATATCCGCATTTACTGTATTACTTGCACATATTGCAGTGTGAAATGGTAAGATATACTAAATTTAGAAAAAATACGTTCAGAGTTTAAATGAGGCACGATAAAATGTCAAATTAAACCATTCACTTTTTTCCGTATCGAATGATTTTTACCAGAAAAGTCGAATTGTCAACAAATAATACAAAAATATTTTTCCTACAAAATTGTTGAATTATCAAACTGTCATGCGTGAAAATGCTTAACAAGTTTTTTTGCGTAAGCTCGAAATCAGTGTCTGGTTTTGAGTGCTTTATTTACGTTTATGAATACAGGTAGAAGACTAAGCTCCTCAGAGAGGCGGCACTTTATATATGCTAATTAGACGTAAAGTGAAAGTAATTGTCAGCTCGTAACAACCCCCTTTTTAGATTGAACTTAGTCTCTAAGTTTGGTTTTTTATCATCAAATGGTTGTTTTAAAACTACGCTACCGTTTTTGTAGTTTGACAATGATTCTGGAGTTGTTTCGGTTTGGTAAATTACAATATGGGATTGGTGGTTTACTTTGTTTTTATTACAGATTAATTTGATTGTTTTCAGAAAGCATACCTTTACGCAATCAGGACTGCCTAATTTACCTAAAATATACAGGGTTACTCGTCGTAAAGCGGCGGAACCTTAATATTGTAACCATTCTAAACTATATTCTTTTCCAGTACTGAGCCTTCTGTGGGTTGCAATAGCGTGTAAGATATTTTCGGTGTCGTGTAGGCTGATTCTGTCTTGCTTACGTTTTTCGTGTGCTATTTATTTCGGAAGTTGTACTTATTTTTGTTCTAACTTGTCATTGCCTTTTTGTTCAAAATTTATCTTCTATCTTATGTTACATCTAGCCATTGCATCATATGAGTTTCATTAGATTTTTCTTATTGTAAGGTATCGTAGCTGTTGTACACTTTGCATCCGAGTTCTGTAAGTTTTTGGGTTTCAGAAATTTTTTCTGTTTTGACTGAATCTTTGCAGCATTCGTCTAAGTAAAATAGTTTTTAGGGTACTATGATATGACCATATATTATAGATATGGAAGTTTCCTTATGTAGCAGGAAAGGTGACTGATAACATTTGTTTTTCGAGTATCTTTTATTTAAACTGACTTCGCAAAATTCGCTATCTATTAACCTGACACTAGGTTGGTTTCTCCTACATATTTTATAAATATATCTATTTGTTCACGTTTGTCAATTGTCTGTCTGTTTGTTGGCATGTAAGTGTCTTGATTGTTAATGATCATGTCGTAGTCGGGGACTATTGATACGTGGACTTTATTTACTTTTAGCGGAATTGGGACTATTTTTTGCAAGGAACCGTCTTCTTCCTTAATAACTGGTAACTGCAGTATATATGTAAATAGGCCTGGGATTACTGCTACGAAGATGCGACTGATATTTATAATGTGCTGGTGGTTCTCTTCTTCATTGTAAAAATCGAAGCGCGTGCGTTGAGTTGTCTTGAATTCTGTAATGGTTTCTTTTAACATCTTTGGGGGTTGAAATTAAGGGATGTACTATCTCGTTCTATGGAGTTGACAAACGGGGCATGTTTTGACGAACTTCTCAATGTCTTCATCTATACTTATTTATTGTCCTATCTTCTTCGCTTTTTCAATGGCATTCTTTTTCCCAAGATGTTTTGCATGTGCTTCTTTGATGAAATTAGTTTTTTCCTTTTTACGTTAGTTCTCGGGTATTGTTAAAGCATAAATGAAACTCTATGTAGGTATACCAAAAATTTCCGTCACTGATAGCTCATCGTCAGTAGTTAAATCTATTCCGTCTAGCGCTTGTTAGAGAATATCGCTGGTGTGAATTGGAAATAGTCTGGATAAGCAGTCCTCTACTTTGGTTTCCTTTCTTTTTACTTATTTAATTTCGTACTAACATTCTTCTAGCGTAATCGACATCGTAAAAGTCGCGAGCTAGGGTCTTTTACATTGTGTAACTAAATGAGTGCTTCGCAATCAGCTTGGATTTTAAATTTGTTTCCTAGCAAGTATTGATGTTTTCTTTTCATTAATTATACGATAGCTAAGAGTTGTTTTTTTTAAGGTGCTGTAGTTTTCTTATGCTTTATGGAGGTTTTTGCTAATAAATAAGCAAGGGTGTGGCCTGGGATAGCACTGCGCCTAAACCTTAATTCGATGCTGTTAATGCATTTTTTCATTTTTAAAAAGCTTCTTTACACTTAAGTGTTCAATAAACAATTGTGTCCTTTTGAGTTAGCCTGGTGAGTCGTCTATCTATACTCGGAAAGTTCCTTATTAACTCTATATAATATCCAGCTGATTCTAAAAATGATTGCACGTCTGTTGGTGTTTTCAGCTGCTCATATTCCTGGATTGCTTTGACCTTAATAGGGTTTGGCTTAACTTCTTATCCGGTGATCAGGTGGCGTAGGTATTCTAGCTCTGAACTCGTTAATTTAGATTGTTTAAATTATAATCAGTTTTTACTGTTATACATTTTTCACATTGCATGATAATAAAGTGACGAATCGCTTAACATTAGCCATGTCAATTCGATGCGAAATTTCATGAGATTTTATTTTTCACATTCTCATCAGAAAAGGTATCAGATTTGCGTTTTGAGATCTTCTGAACTTGAAGAACAGTTTTGCGCGAATGTGTCTGTGCGTCTGTAGATTTTTATTCTGTTAATACAATCACATTCGAAAAAATTGACATATAGAATTCGCCGTTGGTATACTCCTTCAGGGTCCTAAGCTGAATGTCAAGTTCGTTAGCCAACCATTGTCAATCAAATTGAAAAAAAAAAAATTTTAATTTGTAAGAATACTTTGTTCAGAAATAATAAAACTCTATATACAGCTACTTGTATTACTTAAGGAGAGAAAAAAAATATGATGATGACTTGTTTCGCTAAAAAAAAATTACCATAGTAATAGCATTTACAAAATTCAACTAGAAAAAAACGAAATTAAAAATTTCAAGATAAACAAAGCTTTAAATGATGAAAGTTAAAATAGAAACAACGTTACTTTTTTTTAAACCCTACAAGATTATCGTAACAACTTTTTGAAATTTCATAAAAATCGAAAATTTACATTTTTTTGCACAAGAAATAATAAAAAATTAAAACCTTCAATTTGCGGTCAAACTCTGCAAGATACAAAGATGATAAGCTGAGAAACACTATGGATACAAAAAGGATCTACAAACTCATTTCAAATAATTTTTTAATAGAACGCGTAGTTTTTTTTTAATTCGTAAAAAATAACATTGAAAATAAAAAAGTTAAATTTTTGGACAAACGATACAAGATATTTCTTCCGGAGTACAGTCAAACCTGGATTACTCTCCTCTTTATTGCCCCCTTTTGGGAATTAACGCCGCGCCGCGATCTAGTGTAAGAGGAGTAGAGGCAAGAAGGGGAGGTCGTTAGCTGTCAATCAAGCGTAAGAAACAGAAGCGTAGGACTGATACGCTTTACCTTAATGACATACCTAGATAACTACGTCATCACGTTGCATCACTCTCAAGCGGCAAGAGTACACACGTTAACATAGCGCATAAGCGCGATAGCGGAATCGCGTCGACTAGCTGTGCGGCTTTGAATACAACTAAAGCCGATCGGCTTATTTCGTGCCATGACTAATCAGTAATACTAACCGACTGCGGCTTTTTCATCTGCGCATGTACCAAAACACGCGGGTCTATTTGAGTTTAATAAATAGTATCAATGATGATACAGGTACAAATTTTTGAAGTCTATTGCCGTAACAAAATTAATTAACTTTAATCTAAGAAATATCTAATTTCTCACAATAATTTATAATTAATGTGACATTAAAAGCGCATATTTTATTATTCTCAATAGACCCGCACTTTTCGGTACATGCGCAGTTAAAAAAGTCGCTGGACGTTGGCATCGCTGAAATGTGTATGTGTTGTCCTTCTTTGTCCTCAACAACAGCGCCACCTGACAAGCGAACTCTTGTGTATTTTGAAGTGATTGCCGTTATTAGAGTAATTATAATGAGCAAAAGCAGTTACTAGCAAGTCATTTTAATTAAAAATGTTATGCTACGGTTTAAAATTAATTATTTACTATGAGATTGCTTGTCTTTATTAGATCTATATTTAAATTTATTGTCATAGGTTTAAATTGGTAGCGCTGCACATGTCGAAGCCACCCAATCTATCTTCCCTCTACGACGTTTTTAGACGTTTTGTCATTCTTGCACACTTCTTTTAAACTTTAAAGAAAAACTTTTAATTCATCTAGATTTGGTTTAACTTACTGAAAATGCCACCAAAAAATCAAAAGTTCTATTTTTGGTCAAACAGTGTTTGTTTTAATCATAGAAAACCATATTTAGAATTAAAATAAAAACGCTAAGTAACATGGAAATTAATTTTTCCTTTTTTATGTCATTTTCACAATTAAAACAAAACTATGCAAGTATGCATTTTATCAAAAAATGATTGACAACGTATTTGTAGCTTTTTTTGAGTGAATGACTTTTTTTCGTAGCTTGTGTCATTTCTCAAAAAACTTAATTTTATTATTTTCAATATTGTTTTTTACAAATGAAGCAAAAACTACACGTCCTATTAAAAATTAATTGATAACGAATTTTGAAATTTTTTTCGGTTGCATAATTTTTGTTTATCATTTTTTGTATCTTTCATAGTTTAACCGCAAAGTGGAATTTTTTATTTTTTATTATTTTTTGTGCAACCATATATTTAAATTTTTGATTTTTTTTCTTAATTCCAAAATTGGTCATGATAGCCTTGTAGGACTTCAAAAGAGCAACATTTTTCTCGTCCTGACTTCTTTCATATTGTGCGTTGTTTGGCTCAAAATTTGCATTTTCTTTTGCTTCTTTGAATTTCGAAAATGCTATCTCTAATAATTTTCTTTTTATGGAAAAAAGTCATTAAGATGAATTTTTCGGTATTCTTAGTACTACGAATAACCGTACATAGAATTTTCAAATCTTAAATAAAATGTTTGAAAAAATTTTTTTGCTCTCTTCTAATTTTTATCCAGAACAGCTGGTTTTTAAACTCGTTCTTTCTTTTTATGCCTATGAAAAGTGTGCTTAAGCACAATCCCATCTGATCAATTTTTCAAAAGTTATCGTGCTAACACGATACTACAGACAGACAGACACCTTTGTAAAAAAATCGTTTTTTGTGATTTAGGGGGTTTTAAAACGTAAAGATTTGATCAGGATCGGCGAAGTCAAATATTTAACAATACTAAGTTAATCTTTAATTTTCATTCAAACATTCAAATAATTTTTACTTCACATTTTTTAATTTTTACTTTTATTTATAAAAATTCGATTTTTTATAACATAAGATACTAATTTCAGAAAAAAATTAAAGCATATTTATTTATAATTTTGAAAATGAAATTCATATACTCAATTTGCAACATTAAGCACATTTTAAAATTTACCCTATTAGAATAGGGCTATTTTAACTATATTGCTAGTTTCACTATAAGAATTCTATACAAAATTTATTTATATAACCTTAAGATATAATCTATTCATGATACTGATTAAAAAAAGCCTAATTTTAATTTTAATATAATTTGATATTGTAAAAAAATTAATCATTTAATAATTAGTTAATCATCTCACAAAATAAGAAGCATTAAACTATAATTTAAATCACAACATAAAAATAATTTTTTTTTCTAATTTAAACTTTTGTTTATAAAAATTTAATTTATTACCAATCTTTCAAGCTAATTCCACAAAATGTAAGTTTTAATAGTATCAGTTAGAAATTAATTAATCAGTTTACAGCATGAAAAGCATCAAAGAATTATTTCCATTAAAGCATTCAAATAATTTTTACATCATATATATTTCTAATTAAAAATTGCATTTCTATATATATTTAATTTATTAATAACCTTTAAAACTAATTTAAATATAAAATAAACTATATGTGAATATGATCTTGAAAATTGAACCTAAATACTTACATAACAACATCAAAAACATTAAAAAAATATATAATTGTGAAAGAGGTATTTTGAAGGAAAAATAAAATTGTACTATGAAAATAACAGCCAATATTTGATTAGAATACCTTGTAGTAAGTAATTAGATATCATTACTTAATTAAAAAACATTTGAAATTCAATCTTTATGTAATTTAAAATTTTTTAACAATATCAGTTCGCCAGTAATAAATTAAACAGTTCATTGAAACATTGAAAAACTTTTTTCATTATATACATATATATATTTAAGCTGCAATTGAATTTATTATACACATTTAACTTGTTAATAAACTTTTATAGTAAGTCCAGAAAAAGGGGAGAGATTGGTGCTGGTGAAACTATAGAAAAGGAAACATGAGAGGGAAGTTGTGTTAAAAAAGAGGGTGTTAAATTTAAGCTCGGAGAGAATAGAGGATCATTTGACATAGGCAGAAAGGAAGATGCAGTATGACTTAAGGCAGATAGTGGAAGAGGAAAGTAGGAAGGAAAACAGAACGTGGGCTAAGTATGGCAGAATACAGATAGAAGGTGTGTGATGGGATTAGGACGAAGAAAGAAAAGAGATGGTAAGAAATGAGGTGCAGGGAAACTAGGACAGAAGAGAACGGGAGATAGGAAAACAAGAAATAGTAAGAAACAAAAAAGACGATAAACAAAAAAAAGAAAAAATGGAGGATATGTTACTAGAATATAGCAGGATTAAAGAGAAAGGATAGGGAGTTCATGAGCCATTTGGCGCAATGGAATGTTATAGTAATGATGGAGACATGAATAAATAAAGAGGGATGAAAAAAAGTAAGCGAAAGGTTAGCGAGAGGTTACGAGTGTCAAGTTTAAAATGCAAAGAGGAAGAGTAAAAAAGGCAGAGAAATGGGAAGAAGGGTGATAGGAGTAAGAAACAAATGTATAACAGGGAAGGATAAGCAAGAGATTAAAGAGCAAAAAGAAGGATTAATAGTAGAAGAGGTAAATGTGGGAGGATAGAAGTGGAAAATAGTGGGGGTTATGTGAACGGTGATATGCAGGAGAAATCAGAGAAGATGAAAAAACAGATAAAAGAAAATAGAGAAGAGATTAGGCTTATAATAGGGGGATATTCAAATGTATTGAAGGACTTGAGATGGTTTATTTGAAACGCTAATATAGAGAAAGATGAGGAAGTAGAATACATACACTCAAGAGGAGAAAAGGGAACGGTAATTGATTACGTAATAGGGAACGATAAGATGAGAAAGAAAATCAAAAAACTAGAGTTAGAAGATTATATAGATTCAG
>JAUELO010000127.1:3083851-3130088 GCA_032357855.1 Amphibolips quercusostensackenii
AAAAAATTCAAAACTTGAATGTACGTAGCCCGCGAAAATTGAAAAGTCACCTTACTTTTTGAACACACCTCGTACATAGTCGTCAAAAGTATGGATACGATCTTGGTGCCTAAGTTTTGTTTCATAGATGTTACCATTAACAAAGTGATACTCAAAGGCGGAAGCAAAGAAAGGCTAAAGGCTTTTGTCGCTTTGGCTTATTTTCCTGGCAATGCCAAAGGACCCTACCTCCCAGAGAGGTGAAGGCTGTAATTCGTCACTGCCAGGAGAACATGATACAACTGCTGTTGGGCTGTGATATGAAATTTTACCGTGCAATGCGGGGGAGCACGAACATCAACGTCAGAGGGAGAGAATCAATCAAATATTTGGCAGGCACTAAGCTGAATATTATGAAACATGGTGATACTTCCACATTCCTTATTGAAAACAAGAGTGACGTTTTCGATTTTTCTCTATGTCCAAATGGACTTCGGAGCGAGGTGGTGGGTTAAAAAAACTGCGCTCCATGCTGTTGTTGTGAAATAGGAGCTGCAGCTAGAACAGAGGGGGTATGCTGTGGGCACATTCTTGGATATAGAGGGTATCTTCAGCGGTACATCTCCAGAAGTCGTTTGTAGAAAGCCTTTAAAGTTTAACGTGCCAGAGCAGCTGGTAAACTGGACAGGAATCATGATACGCTGAAGGTGACTTAAAACGAGATATCGTGATTGCCTGTTCAGAAAATAGCGCTATTGACGGAAGCGCCAACAGGGGGAGGGGTCCTGTCACGCCTCCTGTGGTGCATTGTAGTAGACGGCCTCGTTTAAAGGCTAAACGTTTGTAGGCTAAACGATGAAAGCAAGCGATTTCAGAGCAGAAATATACAACAATTAACAATTAACTATGCAAGTTAACAATTTTTTTATCTTTCTTATACGTCTGTGCATTAAATCCCAGCGACGCGAAGTATAAGAAAAACTTATTCTAGAAGATAAGAAATGAAGTTAAAAAAATCGACATTTTTTTTGCTGTTTGCATTAAAATAAAAAATTTAATAAACAAAAAAAATCTACTGTAACCATTTTCTGATAAATAAAGTCCTTTATTTTCAACAAAAAAAATCCTAAATCGGTGCATTATTACGCTCTCAATGTCATTTTGAACCTTGTTTTCCGATTTCGGCCCACTGTGCATCCCAACAAGAAAAGTAGTAACTACATATGTCATCAAAAATGAGTTGCAAAGTTCATCTTATTTCTACTATAATTTGCCATGGTTTGCAAAGAAGCAGAGTGATTTTTTGCCCGTATTGTTTATAATTTCACAAAAATAATTTTCCGTATCTACACCAGACATACCTCGATGTCGGT
Source organism: Amphibolips quercusostensackenii (assembly GCA_032357855.1). NCBI lineage: Eukaryota > Metazoa > Arthropoda > Insecta > Hymenoptera > Cynipidae > Amphibolips > Amphibolips quercusostensackenii. Next base: position 3,085,204 of record JAUELO010000127.1, read on the forward strand.
ACTGCATAAATGCGAATGCGCATGCGCAACTATGTAGTTACGACCGCCTGAACAGCAGGCGACTGAGTTAGATACAACAATCTGCAATCAGCTGTCAGATATCTCTTGACGTGCCGCAGCACAATTTTTAGAAAAAGAGGTTACAACACACGCGAAATTATTGTTTACGAGTCCTTTCTAAACTTAGATCACTGCCTTTATCTATTTGACATATACCATACGATTTTTAAAAAATATGTTTTTAATTATACCACTTTACAGAAAGGCCGTTGTATTATTAATTTCACTTTGTCCATTTTTTTTATAATTTTTTGTAGCTATGACAAATTTTGCTACCATCGCAAGCAGTCCACTTGTCGCCTCTACATTTTTACCACGAATAAAAGAAAAAAAGACATTCTTCTTCACATTTTCCTAAAATTCAGCATTCCCTAACCTTAAGAAGTTCATAGTATGCCAAATTTGTTGAAAATAAATTTAATCCTGTTTTTCCCTGCAGAAATAAATTTACAGTTCGACTGTTTACCTAATGGCGATCCTATTTTTTATTTCCGTCGTAGTAAACCTTTTTATTTTTCTGGCAGACATGCTACAGAAACACTTTTCCTTCCTGCTGAGTCATCTCTCTGTTTTATTTACAGGTCTCTTCCGGCTACGCTTTTTTTTCATGACAGGTTCAGGTCAGCTCCTGTGAGGTGTCCTGCTCCTCTCCTACTATAATATTCACTTAAAGACCTTAGTTTTTTTGGCTCATTCCACACAGGAATCGACACCGGGTATTCGAAATTCGAAGATACACTTTTGTTAAGGATAAACTACTTAAAATGAAAGGAACATATGGTGCATTGTTAATCAAAGAGCGAATTGTTGTAACATTATTCATTTCTGACGTCCTGGCAATACTAAAGCGTAATAAGACATTTCTTTGGAAAATATATACTCGTGTAGAAAGCGTTGGAAAGAGGCCTAATATAAATAAAAACAGCGGCATCGTTTACATAATAAACTAATAGGAATCGGATCAAACTCCCATAGAAAACTATAACAAAATCTCTCAATATTTTTAAATGTTAAATTTAAACTGGCAATTAAAGTAAAAAGTCTATGTATTATCATTATTAAAAAATATTTTCTTGATCTAGAATCAAATCAGTCATCTAATTCTTTCACACAAATCTCCTATTTGTTTAAAACAATAAAAAGACCCTCCGCTTAGTTAATAATTTACTAGCATATGGTCCTGCCGTCGGCTGATAACGTGACTTTCGTATGCTTTGCAGTTTTTTGCTAAAATTAGGAAATTATTGGAAGATTTACATGAAATGATGTGATGGTTATCTGTATTTGACAATTCAGAATTGAATTTTGTGTTTGAATGTAAACACTTATGCCAAAAAAGACTAGTTCTTTTCTAATTTGTGTATTCCTTGGCGCAGAATTCTCAATTATTTTTTGAACACCTTAGCTAAAAATTCCTGTGCAGGAATCTCGGAGAATCATGTACATGTTCCTGTCCACGAAACTGCACACGAACCCCTACAGGTAATCTTGATGGTTCCTGTCCAGAAATAAAGCGAAGGAAACTGTACATGATCTTGCAAAGGAACCTGCACCGGCAAAGAAACCTGCGAATGATCCTGCACACGTTTCTGTACAGGTTTCTATGCGAAGTAAATTTCCTATGCACGTTCATGCATAGGATCCTGAGCGAGATCCTATAAATAAACCCAAACCTGAATTACTTAAGTAAAAGAACCTGTACTGGATCATCTAAAGGTCAGCTTGCATGCAGATTCGTTCGCAGGATCATGTACAGTTTCCTTTGCGAAATTCCTGCATAGGAACCTTCAAGATGACCTGTATAGGTTCGTGTGCAGGTTCTTGTACAGGAACAAGTGCAGGATTCTCCGAGGTTTCTGTAAGGAAATGTTCAGCTGGGACGGTTGCTGTGGAAATGTACATCACTTATGTCATACAAGAATAGGCGGGCTACACAAAAAGCGGTCCCTAAGACGATCGAAACATATGACGCAAATACCTTAGCAGTGTCTGTTATTGACTTAAGGCCTGGGGTCTCCGAGGCAATCACGAGGGTTGTTTCTTAGGGTCTTGTTGCTATACTAAAACCATTGACATCTTTTTTCGAGACATTTAAAGCTTATCAGGAAACCTGTAATGCTCCACTTATAGCCAAAGTCAACCAAATCAAGAAGAAGCTTACTACCCATGCATGTCGAATCAGCACTTTAGAAACGACTGTAGCATTAAACGTGTCAGACGTACAGATTAAACAAGAGGACAGCAAGCATCTCACGAATAGTAAACTGACTTAGGCCCCACAGCTTTTTTATCTTGAGCGTATGTGTTACTCTTTTGAACAGGATGCTCTTACCACTACACTTGAGATACACAGTTCACCTCAGGAAAATCACCCGAAAATAATGGGCCAGATTGCTTATGCTCGTCGTGCTGTCCTTGCCAGTGACAGTCTCCTAAATATTCACATACTCAATCGAACTGTATCAAAACCACAAGTCACTTAACGACCGCCTATCATGGTCGCAAATTTAAAGGAACACCAGACATGTGTTACTCTTATTAGACGAAAAAAAAGAACCTAGACTTCTCGACAAGCTCAATTAATTAGCATGAGCAGGATAAAAATCATCCTCTTCAGTCCAAAAACTCTCACTCAGTATTTTGGGTAGATATAAGAAGGGGTGCTTGAGCTTAGGAAGAGTAAGAAAATAAAAAAATCATGGATTAGTTGCTTAAAAATCTTCTATAGAAAGAAGGACGGCTCAAGGAGATTTAATCTTAACCACTTACAGGATCTCGACTTGCTACGATATCGATTTATGGTATCTAGAGCTAAACCTCCACGGCGTGTTAACGTCTGTCACCGTATTTCCTTTTTCTTTTAATGTTTTGATTGCCGTAGCCCTTGGAGTAGTACTTTGCATGTGCATAACTCCTCTTATTAGCTCATTTTCCTTTCTCTTACTTATTGAGCTGATTATCCTTTCATTAGCGCGCGATTTAGACAAAGTTATGCTTATGGATAACACCCTATTTCATTTCTCATCAATCAGGATCTAATAAATATTAAATAACAACTATCCTATAACCTTTTAACCAGGCTGACTATCATGTAGATCCATGGTCATAATAATATCAACGTGCATGGATTTGATACCCACCTAAAGGCCTACAATAAGGATAATATAATTTCACAAGGAAGTGTTAACTCTTATGTAAATGGGCTTGTTGCTATCTTAACCGAGGCCGGTGACAAGTTCACGATATTTTTTTCAAGCTCATGCAAAGAAGCTGCACCATGGACAACTTTATAAATTAGAGATTTAATAAGGGCCCGATTTAAAAAGTAAAGTTGCTAAAAGAACTAAAAATTCCGTTATTTAAAACGTATTTCGTAAACTTCGTAACCTAGTGCAAACAAAAATTAGAGACTCAGACATCACTACATTATCAGGAATAGAAACAAAAAGGAGAATGTATGACATTTAGTACAATATTTTTAACAAATTTCGCTTAAGCCTAAAGACCTCGACGTGGGACTTTCTGCGCACGTTTTCAACACCAACTCAGCCTCCTATAGAAACTTCAACCCTCATCCCGCGCAGTTATCCCTTTGATGATAGTTACTTCTTTTTCTCAGACATCTCACCTGTGTCCCTGTTGGACGCAATTTTTGCAGTCTATTCTGATCCTATTGGCCCAGATCGTGTCTCTGTTAAAATGATAAGACTTGCTTTGCCTGCTTTTTCCCGATTCCGCTGCAGATTTAAAAGTTATTCAGAGCGAGTAGGATTTTCTCAGATAGCTGGAAAATGGCAGTCATTTGTCATGTTCTTAAGATCTCCAAGCCTTCTTTAGCCAGGGAATTCTATCCTGGATATTGAATTTTCTGTAAAAGCTTCTCAAGCAGATTGTTCATTGACAAATGACAAATTTATTCAACACAAATAAATTAATGAACCCTTTGCAATCTGGCTTCAGAGCTAAACACAGCACCTTAACAGCGTGGCCTAAACGCACCACCGACATTAAATTGGCAATGGATAGAAAGGAAGTCGCACTGGTGGTTTTATTTAATTCCATAAATTCTTCTGACTTCGTAAACCATGCACTTTGACTTCGTGAATTAAAGTCTTTTGAATTATCTGGCTCAGCTATGAAATGGTTTGAGTCTCATGTCAGCAATAGATAAGAACGGATCAGAAACAGTAAGAGTGACTTATCTAACTGGGTAAAGGTTAATAGGTGAGTCCCCCAAGCGTCTTCTCTTGCTCCTACTTTGTTCAATATTACCACTTCTAATCTAGGTGGCGAAAAGAAATTCCGCGTACATCGTAAGTATGCAGATGACATTAAACTCTACCTGTCATGTACAGCTTCTGATCTAGGAAGTACGCTGATCAAGGTTTAGATCGATATAAACTTTGTGGCACATTATGCTCTAGTAAACGGGCTCATGCTGAATCCAAATAAAATTCATGCAATCGTCTTTGGTCCATCTGCTTCGTTCTCTCTAGATCTGCTGAAATTATACCGCCCTCCTATGGTTGGCAATGCATCGATTGCTTTTCTTCATATGGTTTAAGATTTAGGGCTTCTAACGAATCGCATTCTGTCTTGGAAGTAACACGTATTACTCACTATATTTTTTGCTTATTTATTTATTTTTTTTGGTATTACCAGTCAACCTTTAAATTATTATCAAACTACAAGAAATTAATTCAAAACAATCATTCTATACATTTGGTTTAGATAAAACTATGTAACGTATTGAGGAAATGTTTTGTCGGACGTATTCAGTACGATAATCTTTTTGATTTAAGTATATTCTTCTTAATGCAAGTGTAATCTAGAAAATTATATTTGACATACATTATATTCAGCGAGCCTAATTCTGTGAATGTAAAACTGGGTTCGTAGCTCCTTAGAACGAACTCTTGATTTTTTTGATTTGCTAGGATTGCGTGGTTAAATTTGAATATCGGAAGATAAGATGAGAATAAAATTTTAATTAATTTTAGGTTCGATTTCTAAAATTTCAGGGTTTTTTTTGTATTACCTATTCCTTGCGAGAAACGCCTATATAACCTAAAACTATTTGAAAATTGCAAACCTTAAGAATTGTTTCGTCAACGAAAGGTCAACAAGGTTTTCAAAAACAATGCTTAAGGGTTTTTAAGATACATTGTTACACTACTTTCTTTAGCTAGAATTTATTTTCATCTGTAAATAAAAATTTCTTGCTTAAATTTTTTCTTAATCATACCAAGAATAGTGGAGTGACGATATTTGTGAATAATCTCGGAATCCCTGTTGTTAAAAAACCATGTTGGGTTTTCAGTGCTTAAGGTTGTTTTGTATCTTAAAATGAATATTTTAAATATTCAATCTAGAGAATCATAACTACTTTCATTAACGTAAATTATACAATGCATTATGCGATTTAATAAACATTTGTGAATTTTAATGCTCTTGCGCTCTAATTTACACCTTTCGAATCATATAATAAATATTAAAAATATTATACATATTTTACGTTCGCTTTTTGTCAAAAACAATTATTAAAAAAACTAACTTAAATAGAAAATCATAAGGTTACAGAGTGAAATTAAAATTTCTAAAGATTTTAGACTATGTTTCTTTCACTGTGACAAATAATGCGTGTTCACAAAAAAAAATCAAAAGACCAAATCACTTTTAAATCAGACATGTAGGTACACTTCACGTTGTAGAATCTCTGAGTAACAGTTTTTTAGAGAAATTTAAGGTAGTTGTTATTGTTTCAAAAACTGTTTTAAAAAGGCCCCTATAAATGCATCTAAGGAAATTTTAAAGTTTGATTCTATTTTCTTGAATATGTGTCCACTTGGTTGAAAATTCATCTTTTCTAGTAAATAAATCATCGATTTGTTTAGAAATTTATGTTTTGTATAAACTAGGAGAGAATTCATCTCTTTTGCTAAAATTTGTCAATAATTTTTCGAAAATTCAACAATAATATTCAAGAATTTCCTTCTGTTTTAAAAATTCATATTTTTTGGTCAACAATTCAACTGTTTGGTTGGCACGTTTGATTAAAAAATCAACTTGTTTAGACATAAATTTAACTTCAAAATAAATGAAAAGACAATCAACAAATTTTATTAAAAAAAAAAATTTTTGCTTAAACCTTATATTTTCAAGTCAAAAATTTAATTATTTTGTGGTAAATTGGTTTTTTAAAAATCACGATTCTTTTTTAAAATATTTGATTGAAAATTGGTCTACTCTATTGAAAGTGCAATAGGTTACGATTAGAATCATAGAAATTTAAAGCATTTCAAATTTTATTCAATGTGGTCCCTTTTTGTATATTATGTTTTTAAATTTACTTGTCCATTATTTCTTAATTATTGTATAAAATTACTTAACTTCCTTTGATTTTATATCATTTTGTCTTGTGAAGTCTGAAAGTATTTTTTCAAAAATAAGTATAAAATTTTGAATACTCATATCTTAGCGAAAATGATTTTTTCTTATATGAACTTCAGGTACATAAAAAATCCTGTGACAATTAAGGAGGCTCTTATCAGTGAATTAATATTTTTTTAAATGATCTAATTTTCTCAAGGTGAAATAAATGTGCAAGAAATTAACCACTTCAGGATTGCATGAATTATTTATGGTCGAGAGATAAGTCTTTCGCTATATATGATCTGGAAGATAAAGAATATTAGTAGCTCAGAACAGTATATTCCTACATAAAACATCATAATAATAATTAGTTTCGCTGTTCTTTAAATTCTGAATACATCTTTTTTCTGTATTTGAAAATAATGGGGATGTCTGATACTCTGATCTTCACCATAGTTATTATTCTGAATTCTGTTGGTAACTACAATGAATTACTATCAATTTTTTGCTACTTATCGAGTCACCTTTTTCCCCTACTTCAGAAATTTGGCACCTTCTCACCTTCTTTCAGTTGAAAAGCCTAAATTTCATTTAAAATTACTATTAAGAATGCTTTGGAGGTCATTCACGGGAGTTAAATTAAGATTTAGTTTCTTGAGACCGAGGGAACATCGGGAAATGACGAATTTGTTTGCAAAGAGAGAAAATTTTTGATTCTCATAGTTTTATTACCAAAACTTATTTAATTAGGACACCTCGTGCAAAGTAATACAGCTACAACCACTTTGCCCAATGTCCTTAAAGTCTGGACTCGCTTTCTCGCCACAAAGAGTTCTTGAAATACCAACTTAATTGAAAACATCCCTCTATCTTCTTTCAGAGCCATGTTTTCAGTTCGACTGTTTACCGAATGGTGAACCTATTCCATGTCTTTCTCGTCGTGAACCTTCTTCTTCTTCTGACAGACATTCTTCAGAAAGAACTCTTCCCCCTGCCGGGCCTTATCTTCATGCCAGGTTCAGGTCACCTCCTTTCAGGCTTAATCCCTCTAACGTACTTAAATATGAACTTGAAGACCTTAGTGTCATTCGGCTTATTCCACTCAAGAATCCACGCTGGGTATTCAAAATTCAAAGATATACTTTTCCTGAGGATAAAACACTTGAATTAAAAGGAGCACATGGTGTATCTCTGCCTATGCCAACTGAAGAGCGGATTGTTTTAACAACATCCACTGATGACGTCATAGCAATACTAGAGCGTAATAAGACATTTCTTCGTGGAATATATACGCGTATTAATGGCATTTTAAAGCGAGCGAAAATAAACATGTACGATAGCGCGGTTCACGTATTGAACCAAGATGAATTAAATGAAATTCCTATAGGCGACCATAATCCAATCAGTAAGTATTATAGAATTGTAGATGTAGACGAAATGTAAAACAAAATCCTGTACAGTATAATTGCATTTGAAAAAAAAGTAAAAGTAAAATAGATTATCGTTTGTGATCTGATTTGGAATCAATCCTACGAATAACTGGTAATTACAATAAAATGTCAATGTATTAATATTCCGAAGGCTTGGATAATTCTTCACTCCTCTAGACTCCGTTTTGCGAGAGCAGATAAAAAAGTTTTTTTCTTTATTCTTTGACAAAAATGTTTCAGGGAAAAAATTAATGTTAGCTTATAATGATGTACCTAAAGTTACTTTTTTATATGACATCACACTACATCTGCAGTAGATAGACAATAATGGCTCAAAGTCAAATGAAATCATTTTGCAACTATAACAAATCACCTTTGTATTCAAATAAAGTCTTCATATTTTCAACCTTATACCGTGTACATTATGAACAATATATCGCATTTTAAGATCACATAAATATTTACTTATTAAAAATTCATTCTTTATTTCCAAGAATTATTTGGTAACATTCAGGGTACGCTTTTACAAATCAAGAAATCAGATCTTCTAAGAAAAAGTTTTACCTCAACCAATAATCTGTAATTTGTCTCAAAAAAATATTTCTTGATTTAAGGTCAAGTTAATTACATAATTTACAAACACAAATCTCTTATTTGTTTTAACTAAGAACAAATTTGTGAGTTTATTCAATAATTGAGTAACTAGTGTCAATATTAATTTTCAACAGTAATTGTATGAATTTGATTTCAATAAAACCTGTAAACGCACTAAAGGCATGTTTTATAGGACTTATTCAGTACCATAATTTTTTTGAATTAATTACATTTATTTATCTAAGTATAATTGAGAGAATTATGTTTGACATACATTATATTAAGCGAGCCGTATTCTGTAAATGGGACACTGTGCTCTTAGCTTAAAAAAATCTTGAATTTATTGATTTTTAAGAGTTTTATAATTAAATTGGAGGCAGGATTCTACTTCGAACGCTCGAAAAAAATGCTATTTTTGTCCATTCTTTATTAGAACATTAAGAAATATATTAATGTAGGGTTTATTATGCTAAATGAATATACTCTCAAAATATATGTCAAATTTTTTATAGTTTATTCTATGCGCTCTATATAAATTCAAACGACACTTCGATAAAACGCCTCAAAACATAATAGCCTCTGTGGTGTTAAGAAAATCTTGAGATCGGTCTATCTAGAATAAAAAAAGTAAAAAAGTTTAAGGTTCTATATGATAACAGCAACCGGTGTTAGCAGATTTATTTATCTACCTGCAAAAAATGGCGGCAATTCGAAAAAAAAATCCTATTTCTTTGCTTATTTTTTGCAAAAAATATAAGTGAAAATGAAAATTTTTATATAAATCTGCTACGACCGGTTGCTCTTGTCATACCGAATCTAAAACTATTTGATTTTTTCATTTCAGATAAACCGATTTAAAGATTTTCTTAACAGCGTAGAGGCTATCATGTTTTGAGGCGTTGCATTCAAGTGCCATTTAAATGTATATAGGCGCATCAAATAAACAGAAAAATTTTTTTGATGTATTTCAAGTAGCTCGCGGATGGCTTCACGCCTTCACGTTGCGCTTGCTTGCCGGTGGCGGCAGCTGTACGCGCTTCGCGACCCCTCGGATGAATTTGTTCCACGCTGCTAGCCCGTCTATGCGGTTGCTGCGCAGTGGGTGAAACGTAGGTCGCAAGTGCGGTCTGCTCAAGAAGGGAGAGAACGTCTTCAGCGCGGACAGCCGCAGAACGTCCAAGTCTAGGCTGCTACCCTGGACATTTCCTGGTTGAGGGGGAGGGGTTCTCCAATGTTCGGAAAGGCGTCGGGTTCTGGTCGGGCCGGAGAGGCCGTTCGAGCTTCTTTCGATGCTTGGGCCTATCCGGGCAGAACGGGGACCCGGAAGCGGATGAAGGCACTCGGAGATGAAAGAGCTATGGCGGGTGACAATTACAAGGCCCTCGGGCGTGGAGGCGATTTCAAACTGTCCACGCGAGCTGGCTGGTCGTGACTGACGACTTATAGTGGTAGGAATACATACCGGGGTTCCTCCGAAAAACGAGGTACCTGGAGTAAAAGTTGTACCTCCTTATTTGTGGGTGGCCGTCAACTACGCAGGTCGTGGATTCCTGGTCTTCCAAACCGGACTTGAGCCGGTCGCCACTTACCTGGGCGGCACAGAGCCAGCTTCTCAGGATTATATCCCTGACGGGCGGTTCCGGTGGCAATACAGGCGGCCTTTTAGGCTCCTGCGCGACGTACGGCGGCGGCCCTCTTCGACCGCTCAGCCTTCTTCTCGTACTCGCGGCGCTCTGCAGCGAGTCGTTCAGCCCGTTCGGCAGCTTCCTAGCGGTTGGCTATCCTTGCCTGTTCCCGCTGGGACCTTTGTCTTAACCGACGCTCTTTAGCGACGCTTCCCGGCGGCGAGGTGTAACAGGGTCACTCCCGCGCCATGTCGGTTTTGCTCGTGATGCTGCGGCCGCTCGTCCAGTCAGAGCTGCTGTTCGTTCCTGGAACCGGCAGATCGGGCGCCACGCAATGCTCGGCAGCGCCGTGTGCGGCAATTGGCACTCGTACTTACTGTACTCTTTGTCATTAAGAGTCTTGTTGACAATAGTACCCACACGCGGTGCGCCTCACAAAAAGCAACGGTCAAAGGGGAAAGCGAGGTGGCGCGTGCTTGGCGAGCGTCGCTCGCTATCGGTGTCGGGTGGGTTCCGAAAGCGCTTCGCGGAGTGTGTGCCTGCTTAATCGGCTGACTTAATCACAACAGAGAGAGCGCTTAATCTGACACCAGGGCAGCTCGATAAGCCACGGCAAGGTACAGACGGAAAACGCTCGGACACTCACGGACCACTGCGTCACTTCCACGGCGTTGCACTGCTGGTGGCACTTACAACCGGCGGCTGTGATGCCACTTCATCGCTTCGGCGGGTAACTGTCACGATGCAGCGGCTCTGGCGATAAACTCCTGATGAAGTCGACACTACGCTTTCACTCGATGACAAACCCAGTAACAAAGAACGAACACAATCACTCTGGAAAAACAACGGGAACAACTTGGCTAGACTCTGGTGCGAACTCGACGAACTGGAAAAGAATCAGTGTTAGAGAAAACTTAAAGAATTATGCGTGGTTGACGTTTGAAAATTTCGTTTATTTCTCTCGAGGAAAGCAGGGCTGGCGCGACTGACCTTCGTGAAGATTCGTAAGACGACTGACTACACAACATCGTTCTCGGCTTTCGCTAGCCGGGCACGGAGCTACTTGTGGTGTTGGGGACGGCGTTCGAGCCCGCCGATTAGCTGCGAGAACGACAACAAAATCGCAACCGAACGGTGGGGACTGCCAGCCAAGGACGCTGCCTAACCTCCGTGCGCCGGCGGTACACTATTTTAACAGTAATGCTAAATTCCCGATGTTTAAATGATAATCAAAAATATTAATTATTATCAAAAATCTACAAAATTTCAATACCAAGCTTAATTCTATCCCAACTTTATGTTTCCGAAGGAACCATGATGCTAGGTCAACAAAACGGTAGTTCAGGTTTTTATTATCATTTACAATTACAACGTTAAAATTCAATTCATGATTTTCAATTATGTTTCGTGAAAGTTTAAAATTTTTTAATTCTAGACAATTTTGAAGCGACTTCTTATACCCTACTTTAATATATCTAGCAAAAGATTCTAGTTAGGCTAATAGTTTTGATAAATACCGTAAATTATAAGTTGATACACGTGCAGAGATGAGTACATGTGTACACGTGTATCAATCAAGTGGTTAATTATAAAAATACTCGTCCAAAAAAGTCACGGGTTAATTCCTAGATTATTATGTTTTATTATTCTGTCCTCATAAGATTCCTTCATATTTTAATTCAATTATTATCCCTCGGACCCCTCGAAGAGAGCGTAGTTTGTTGAGAAAAATATTAACATATTATATTCCAAAGTTCTTTTTACTTCAAAAAAAGCTTATTTACCAAGTGGTTAAGCTTCACGGATGCCGAACTGACGTGTTCGTCGAAAAAGGAGGCGTAGTGAAAAGAAAAAGAGAGCGAGAAGCACAGCTGATGGCGTACGGGACTCGGCTAGCCGCTCAGTTGACGCCGACGGTAAACACGGCCACAGCACGTGTTAACAGGCTGCCGCCACTTATCCCGTGGAAAACTCTTGGCAATTACCGGTCTAATAAAAGGCTAAGTCTGAGAGCCCTGACAAAAGGAATCTTTGTTGAGGTATGCAAACTCGTCGTTTCGAATCTCGAAAATCGACTATTAGTCACGTAGGACCTCAACTTAAATTTCCTTACGGGAACTTGAGTGTGAGATCACGTAGGCATATGGATTTTCGCAGTTCTCAATTTTAGCTGACATTGCTTACCTTATACTGGCGTTTCATGACATAGCATTAAACAAAAGCCAAAAATAATTGCTCTAGCCTCTTCTTTTTCTTTACCTCCAGGTTTTTTTCTGGATCACATTGTTAGCCAGGAGTCTTTGTCGAAGAGCATGATATTTATCATACGATTTTCCTTTTAAAAAAAGTTTTTAATTTGTAACTTAATTTCTGCTTAATGAAATATAGTATATGCTAGCCTCTTCGGGTAGATATTGTTTCTGGATCGCAAGAGATAATTCTTTGAATCTGGTTATAAAAATGCTAAAAAAATGTTTAATGGCATAAATAATAGTTTTTAGTTTGCCTTCATTGAATAATATTTTATTTATTTACCAATTTTTTGTATGATTAAAGATTTCAGTCTCAATAGTGCGGAGACTTAGCATATTATCTATCTGAATAGGATTGAAAAATTAGAAATAAACTCTATTCTAAAAGTCCGACGATTTCAGAAAAGTTTTCTTTTTTTTAAAAGTGTTTAAGAAAGAAGGTTTAATTAGTTTTATTTCATAATAATTAATATTTTTTAATGCATTCTTCTCTTCCCATAAGTCTTAAATTTTTTTGGACTTAGTTCTATAATTTTTTCAATCGCCTTAATAAGTTTTGAAATGCAAATTGCGTAGTAGTTGGTTAAAAAAATGAATAAAAATGGTTCATGACAAATGTATTCTCATAATTTAAGCTTACAATTAAAAATAAATATTAAATTAAAAAATTTTATGAAAAAAGCATTTTTCTGAACACAAAAAATTAATAAGGCTGCATAAAGCTAACAGGAAAACTTTCTTATAGAAGACTAACTTCAGTAAAAATTTGTCGAAAAATATGAGAGTAGATTTTTTGTGACAATTAAATTTTTATATTAAACCAGATCGTCTTAACTTCTTTAATTTTTTAATTTTTACTAATTTTTTACGTAGTTCAAAAGAAAACGGTGAAACTCACTAGAATCTGAGGAGAAAATTAGAAAATCTGAATTAGACAAATAACTTTGTAATATCGAAGAAATAATTTGTATGTGTTTGTCTTTTGGAATAAACATAAAAATTCAAATACTTGTCATTTTTTCTTCTAAATAGAAAAAATTAATGACGCCAAATTTCCTATAAAAACATAACCTATTTTGTCACTTAAAGATTCTACTGCTGTAAGTGTAAAAATAAGTTGTATATAATGATAGCTGAGGTGAAAGCCCGTGAATCCTGAAAAATACAGTCAATATTTACATTGACAAAAAGTAATTCTATTCAAAAGTTACTTTAATATTTTTACATTTGGTTACGTTCCTAAAGGTTTAAGAATAAGAGAATCATTTTTTTTATCAAGTAGGGAGGATTACCACTTTTGCCACTTGTTTGTTAAAATAGCTATAAGTCCAGCTTTATTCACGAACAACTCTTTTATACATTTTAGAGTAAGGCATTCAAAAGCCTCTACGCTTACCTCATTCGCTATACAATATTAGGAAAACAATAATCTACCCTGTTGACGTTATGTTTCGTTAGGTTCCAGAAATGAATTGAATAAAATATATTTTTAGCGCATAGTACATAGTTAACAATTACCGTCAAACTGTGGTATAAATTCGGGCAGATTCTATTTTACTAGTTTATTTACTACGAAACAGCACAATTTTCTTTCTAATATAGTTGAAATTAACAAGCAAACTTGGATTGCCACTAGCCTTAAACTATTTCTTTCAGTGTTTAATTTTTTTTTAATTGAGCGAATATCGATTTATCGTGAGAGGATATTTTTTAAATTTAGATAATTGTTCTATTGTTATGATTTTGACAATTTTTAGCATAGAATAAATTTTGTTCAACTGAATGAGAATTTATTTATTTTAAGTGGGTATTTTTTCGACACAAAAAAAATTAATTTATTGATTCAATGCTGTATGAAATATATAATTTTCAAACATATTCATCCCTCTTACAGAATCGGGTTCATTGGACTAAAGACCAAGTTCTTCAGGCACCTGAAAAGTATTTAATAAACCTAAGCTCAAGGCTGGTGACCTTCAGTGCTGAAGGCTGGTGACCTTCACAGAATATACTCCAACCAAACATGACTCTTTCGATTTCACCGAGTGAGCCTCGCCTACCCCAAAATGAAAACGGCTTTAAGGTATAATAATAATAATAGGTTTCTACTTTCTAGAAAATAATTTCTTTGACTCAATATCTTATACTTTTAGTGTGAACAAATATTCACTTATATGAAAGAAATGTCGCCAAAGAAATAATTTTCTTGATTGGTTGCGTGAACCTTTCGTATCTAAACAATATTAACTAACCTAAAGTAAACAGCTACTTAGCACAAAGAAAAAAAATGCAGGAAACGCATTTCCTTGAATGAAGTACATTTTTTTCAGTGCATATTAATTCAGCAAATTTTTTTTCATTCTGGGCTGCGTTTATTTTTATAAATATGTGGTTTCTCAACACATCACTTTCTTTCATTTAAGCCAAGGTCTTGGTTCTATGAACTAATTCATTTTTTGTCTGCTTTTTTACATGATTATTCTGGTCTATGTCTATATCGCTTCTTAAGATCACAGAAATATTCACACATATTAAAAATCCTTATTTTGTTTCTCAGAAATAATTTGTAAAATTTGGGTCGCACTTCTTTGCAATAAGGAATCACATCTGCTGATTAAGAAAAAGGTTCACATCAGCTGATAGACACTAATGTTTTTCAATAAAATATTTTCTTGATTTATTATTAACTTGAAACAATAATTTTATGCTTTTAGTTCAGACAAAACCATTTTTTTGTATGAAAGAAGTCTTCCATATTGATCTCATTTAGTGAGATCATTTCTTTAAATCAAGTAGAAGCTTAATTCTGTGAATGTGGCTAATATAACATGCATGTTTGAAAGTAAATATTTGCATATTACAAGAGATTGTACATTTTTTGATTATCTACACAGACGATTTTTAAAAACATGTTAATTAGTATGGCCACCGATGTTTATTCGATGTTTCTACACTAAGATAAGAATATCTCAAGTTAAAGAAAATTTACTTCATTCAAAGAAATTGTTGTACTAAATACGTCTAATAACACACTTCTTCAATACAAACAAATGGTTTTATTTAAACTAAAAGCATGAAATTATTGTTAAAAATTATTTATTTCAAGCGTAAAAATATTGACTAAGCGAAAGAACATTGTTATTGTTTAAAGTAAATAGGAAATTTGTGTTTTAAAATTAGGAAATTGATATAGGCAAATTTAATTTGAAGACAGGAAAATATTTCCTTCAAACAAACTGAAGTCCATCGGCTGAAGTAAGAGCTTTTCTTAATTGGAAGATGTGATTTCTTAGGTCAAAGAAGCGTACTCTTAATTTTATTATATATGTATTGAAAACAAAGGAATGCGTTTTTAATATAATTAAATACTAAATATTTTTGTGATTTCAAAACGATATATATTGCTTAGGATCAGCATGTAATAAACTTGAGATAATAATAATTATTTCAAAAAACCAAGCACGGTTAACTGTTGTTGATATTTTAAATTTGACCATGTTAAAAGGGCGTTAAGTCCAATGAATGAGCAATGATAAGCACAACAAAAATCGTTTAACAAAAACAGTTAAATTGTATTTTAAGAAAAGAGACAGAACGGTTGTTCCGCTTCATATTAAACGACAAACGTCGCATGCAATTAGCCGAATACGGCATTAAGCTTATTACGTGGGGAATAGGCCAAATGCCTGACAGGAAGAGACCTGTACCTGGCAAGAAGAGATCGCTCAGCAGGAGGAGGTGTTCTCTCTGGAGAATGTCTGTTCGAAGAATATAAAGGTTCATTTTTTTTAAATACAGGAAGAAAGATCAACGCAGAATTCTAAGAACCTTGAGAAACTCAGATAATTTTTGAAAGAATTAAATTGCTTATTAGAATTTTTTAATTTGTCGCATTTTTTATGACCCTAAAGTTCGTACGATAAAAAATTATTTTCGTCAAGTTATGAGCACACAAATAGGAAAATAATAAAAAATTAAGTTTCAAAAAAATAAAATACAATTACCATAGGCACCATAATAAATAAAATTTGAAACGCTTTATACTTCAAGTCTTCAATTGTAACATTTTGCATTTTCAATAAAAATAACTACTTTTAAAAAAATATTTCAACCAAAAAGACGATTGTTTGAAGAAAATATTTAAATCGTTCACAGTATCGATGAATTTTCAAACATTCAAAAAAATGAATTCTTTACAAAACAATTAAATTTAAAACTGGGAATATGAAGTTTTAATTAGAAGCTAATTTTTTAATCAAAGAGCTAAATTTTTTACCAAAAAACATGAAATTTTCAAATGTAATATTTGAATTTCAGCCTAGACAAATTGATTTTTCAACCATTACACTTAAATGTTTGAAGAAGAAAACGAGTTGTTTACCAATATATTTCAATGTTTAGCAAAACAAAAAGAAATTTTCTACAAAGAAATTTAATTTACAATCAGGAATATGGATGTTTTCCTCTAATTGAAATTAGTTTTCTACTCAAAAAGATAAAGTTTCGACGAAGAAGTTGAATTTTTGATCAAAAAAGATGAATTTTAAAGAAATACAGTAAAACCTGGATTCTGTAAAGATTTTAGGGCTGACGAAACCAACTAGAGAGGCCCGCCAGAAGGTAAACAGTCAGGGGCGTATGATGATCAATTTCCAGTGGATTTTTTTGCGTAGTCAAAAATATTTTGAAAATTTTTTTCTAATACGGATACACGGGTAAACTAATTATTTAACGCAAATCAGAAAGAAAGTTTGCTGTTACACGTTAAAATAAATTTTTTTTCAGCTCACTTACTTAAAGCGTTTGCGGAACAGTCAGTGTCTCGTTAAATATAAGAGCTTCCTTATGAATAATCAGTCCAGATACTAAATCACCTCTGTCGCTCGCTTTCTTGAACCACAGCAGTATCCAAAAGTACATCCCTATTTTTCAAGAAAACAATTTCAAAGCACTCAACAGTTTGAAATTACAAAACGTCTGAAAACGTCGTAAAGACAGATTGGATAGCTACAACATGCGCAGCGCCACCAATTCGGAACTTTGGAACTATGACAAGGAATTTGAATTTCAATTTATTATTAACAAGATATATTATAGTCAATAATTGATTTTAAATTGTAGTATAACATTTTTCATTAAAATGACTTGATATTCACTGCCCTTGTTCATTAAACTTGCTCCAATGACGGCAATAGCTTTAAGATACGCACGAGTTTGCTTGTCCAGTGATGCTACAGACAGCGATTTTTTCAACCCCACATGTACACCCTAAAAGCGCGGGTGTATTTGAAATTATAAAATATGTATTTGTTATATTTACATTAATAATAAATTATTTCAAGAAAGCAGGTATTTCTTACATTAAGTTTTATTAATTTTTTTACAGTAAAAAATTTAAAAAATATTTATTCGTATGATTATTGATACTATTTATTGAATTTAAATAAACTCGCGTATAATGGTACATGCGCAGCTGAAGAAGTCGCGGTCAGCTACAATCGCTGCATGACACGAAATAACCTGACATCCGATTGGCTTCAGTTGTCTGCGAGTAGTCGAGTCAGTGCGCTGTGATAGGAAAATAACGTCAAGTGCGGATTCAAAAGCGACCACGTGGTCGTATTAGTACCGAGCTAACGAGAAAATTTTGCGAGTCGTGGGAATTGTTGTCGGTAACGGTAGATTTTCCTTGGGATTTTCTTTTGTTGTCCACGGATCAAATAAATCTGTTAAGTTAAGTAAAATGGCCGTTGTGATTTTGAAGGACCACCTCTGAGATTTCTTGCTCCTGTAGTTCTTTTCTAGGTATATTTTTTTTTTAGTTCAAGTTAGCAATTTTTAATATTCACTACTGCCGGGTCTGAATAGATTCCTTATTTCTTTCTTGACTTTTAGGCCTGGCTGGTGCCCACGCATAAGTACTTGAGATACGTATAATCGATATACGTATACGTGACCGCCATCACCGATGTGGAATAAACCACCATCGCAACTTTAAAGACGAATAACACCTAATGTCAAGTGTTTGTTAATACAATTTGTTCATAACAATTAACTATGCAAGTTAACAATTTTTTTTATCTTTTTTATACGCCTGTGCATTGAATCCCAGGGACGATAAGTATAAGCAAAATTTATTCTAGAAAATGAAAAATGAAGTTAAAAAAATCGACATTTTTTTGCTGTTTGCATTAAAATAAAAATTAAAGAAAAATAAAAATCTGCTGTAACTATTCCCTGTGAAATTTATTCCTAAATTAAAAAAAAAAATCAAATCGGTGCATAATTGCGTTCTTAATGTCATTTTGAACCTCGTTTTCCGATTTCACCCCACTGTGCGTCTAAAAAAGAAACGTAGTAACTACATATAGTATATCATCAAAAATGAAACACGAAGTTCATTGTTTTTTAATATGTTTTTGTATGGTTCTGTAAAGTGAAGGAGTCTTTGTTTGCCCGTGTTGTTTATAATTTCACAAAAAAATTTGCCGTATCTACACCAGACATTCCTCGATGTCGTAACTGCATGAATGTGAATGCGCATGCGCACCTGTGTAGTTACGAAGTCCTGAACAGTAGGCGACTGAGTTAGATACAACAATTTGCAATCAGCTGTCAGGTATCTGTTGATGTGCCACAGCACAATTTTCAGAAAGAGAGGTTATATCACACGCGATTCCATTCTTTACGAGTCCTTTCTAAACCTAGATCACTGCCTTTATCCATTTTACATATACCATACGATTTCTTTAAAATATGTATTTCATTACACCACTTTACAAAAAGGCCATTGTATTATTAATTTTATTTTGTCCATTTTTCTTATAATTTTTTGTAGCTATGACAACTTTTGCTGCCATCACAAACAGTCAACTTGTCGCCTCTACAATTTTACCACGAATGGAAAAAAATACATTCTTCTTCTTATTTTCTTAAAATTTAGCATTTACTAACCTTGAGAAGTTTATATTGTGCTAAATTTGTTGAAAATAAATTTAATCCTGTTTTTCCCTGCAGAATTAAGTTCACAGTTCGACTGTTCACCTCATGGCGACCCAATTTCTTATGTCCGTCGTAGTGAACCTTTTTACTTTCCTAGCAGACATGCTACAGAAACACTTTTTCCTTCTGCTGAGCCTTGTTTTCGTGTCAAATCCAGGTGTTCTCTTGCTAAGCCATCTCTTCGCTTTATTTACAGGTCTCTTCCGGCTAAGCCTTCTTTTCGTGCCAGGTTCAGGTCAGCTCCTGTCAGGCGTTCTGCTTCTCTCCTACTTAAATATTAACTTAAATACCATAGTTTTTCCGGCTTATCCCATACAGGAATCCACACCTAAAGACAGCACCTTAGCAGTGTCGGCTGAATGCACCACCAACATTAAATTGGCAATGGATAGAAAAAAAGTTGCAGTGGTGGTTTTATTTAATTCCTCAAAGGCTTCGGACTCGGTAAACCATGTACTTTTACTTCGTGAATTAAAGTCTTTTAAATTATCTGGCTCAGCTATCAAGTGGTTTGAGTCTTATGTCAGCAATATATGGAAACGGATTAGGAACAGCAAGGGTCTCACTTAACTGGGTAAAGGTTAATAGGTGAGTTCCCCAAGGGTGTCGTCTTGCTCCTACTTTGTTTCATATTCACACTTCTGATGTAGGTGTCGATATGCGATTCTCCTACTTGTCATGATGAGGGTCTGATCTGGAAAGTACGCTAAGCAAGGTTCAGATCGATATAGACTTCGTGGCACAATATGCTGTCGTGAATGGGCTTATGTTGAACCCGATTTGAATTCATGCGATTGTCATTGGGCCGTCTGCTTCATCCTCTCTAGACGTGCTAAAATCATACTGCTCTCTTGCGGTTAGCAATGTATCGATTGCTATCCTCAATATAGTTGAAGATTTAGGACTTTTAATGAATCGCACTTTGTCCTGGAAGCAACACTTATTACTCACTATACTTCTTGCTTATTTATATTTATTTTTTCATTTGTGTTATCAGTCTACGTTCAAATTAGAATTAAATTACAACAAATTAATTTGCAGCAATGATTCTATACATTTGGTTCAAATAACAACATTTGACGTATTAAAAAAATGTTTCGTGGGACGTATTTAGTACGATAATTTGTTCGATTTGAGTTCATTTTTCTTAATGCGAATATGATTCAGACAATTGTATTTTACATACATTATATTTAACGAGCCTAATTTCGTAAGTGTGAAACTGGGTTCTAAGCTCCTAAGAACGAACTTTTGATTTTTTTAATTTGCCAGAATTGCATATTTAAATTTAAATAGCGAAAGACAAGAAGAAATTGAAATTTTAATTTATTTTGAGTTTAATTTACTAAATTATAGGAATGTTTTTGTATAACTAATTTCCTGTCAACAACGTTTATATAATCTAAAACTGTTTGAAAATTGCAAATCTTGTTCTACCTATAATAAGTTTTGTTTGAAAGTACCA
This sequence comes from Amphibolips quercusostensackenii, assembly GCA_032357855.1. Lineage (NCBI taxonomy): Eukaryota > Metazoa > Arthropoda > Insecta > Hymenoptera > Cynipidae > Amphibolips > Amphibolips quercusostensackenii. Next base: position 3,106,004 of record JAUELO010000127.1, read on the forward strand.
ATTTCAATATAAAACAACAACGTAACCTGAAACTGCCTAAACATTGTGTGCCTTCAAAATCTTATGATTTTTGTTTATTAATGTGAAGCGTCGATAAAAAGTGCAAATAATAATCAAAAATGTAAATTGCTAAACAATTGTTTGATTAATAAAAGTCTAAACAGTTTTTTAGAAACAGTGCTTAAGGATTTTCAAATATGTTATTACAATACATTCTTTAAATAAAAGTAATTTTCATCTATAAATAAAAAATTTCCACTCAAACTTTTTCTTAATCTCACTAAAAAAGTTGTGTTACGATACGTGTGGATAATATCGCAGTCATTTTTGTTGGAAAACCTCATTAGATTTCAGTGCTCAATATTGCTATGTATCTAAAATGTATCTTCCACTATGATAAACAATGCGTTTTCAAGAAAACATATTAGAAGACCATATCACTTTTAAATCAGACATGTGGGTACACTTAAAGTCGTAGAATCTCTTATTAACATTTTTTTTCGAATAAAATGATTGTAATTGTTTAAAAAACTGTTTTGAAAAGGCCCCTGTGGATACATTTGAAGAGAATTTAAAAGTTGATTTCATTTGCTTGAAAATTTGTCTATTTTGTTAAAAATTCATCTCTTCTGGTTAATGAATCAACTATTTGTTCAGAAATTCATCTTTTTAAAAAATCAGCATAAAATTTATCTTTCTTGCTAAAATTTGTTTTCATTATTCAAAAATTCAACAATTATATTTAAAAACCTTCTCTTGTTTAAAAAATTTATATTCGTTGGTCAGTAATTCAACTGTTCAGATAGCACCTTTGTTAAAAAAATCAACTTGTTTAGGCTGGAATTCGCCTCTAAAATGAATAAAAACACAATCAACAAATTTCATTTTTTAAAAACTTTTTGTTTAAACCCTATATTTTCAAGTAGAAAATTAATTTATTTTGTGGTGGATTGTTTTGTTAAAAATCTTCTTACTTATTTAAAATATTTGGTTGAAAATTGGTCTATTTTGATGAAAATGAAATAGTTTACAATTAGAATCATATAAATTTAAAGCGTTTCAATTTTAATTTAATGTGTTCCTCCTTTGTATTCTATGTTTTTAAATTTACTTTCCTGTTATTTATTTATTTTTGTGTAAAATTACCCAATTTTTTTCTATTTTAGATCACTTTGTGTTGTAAAGTCTGAAATTATTTTTTTTGGAAAATAAAGCTAAAATTTGAAATACTCATAACTAGGCGAAAATGATTTCTCCTTATATAAACTTCAGAATCATAAAAAATCATGTGACGATTTAAGATCCTCTCACTAGTGAATTGATATTTGAAAAAATTATCTGAGTTTCTTAATGTGAAATAAATGTGCGAGAAATCAACCACCACAAGATTGCATACATTATTTATTGTCGAGATATGAGTCTTACGCTTTATATGGTCTAGCAGATGAAGAATATTGGTATTTCAGAATAGTATATTCCAAAGTAAAACATCATTATATTAACTTGTCTCGCTGTTCTTAAAAATCTGAATAAACCTTTTTTTTATGTATTTAAAAAAAATTAGGATGTCTAGTACTCTGATCTTTACCATAATCATAATTCTGAATTCCATTGGTAAGTACAATAAATTACTATCAATTTTTTGCTACTTCTCAAGTCACCTTTTTCCTCTACTTTTGAAATTTGGCACCTTCTCACCTTCTTTCAGTTAAAAAGTCTAAATTTCATTTAAAATTACAATTGACAATGCCTCGGAGTTCACTCAAGGGAGTTAAATTGAGATTTAGTTTCTTGAGACCGAGGGAACATAGGGAAATGACGAGTTTGTTTCTTAATAGAAAAAATTTTCAATTCTTATATTTTTATTACCGAGACTTATTTAATTAGGGCACCTAGTGTAAAGTACTACAGGGTTGAACACTTGGCTCAATGTCCTCAAAGTCTTGACTCGCTTTCTCGCCACAAAAAGTTCATGACATACCAATTTAATTGAAAACAACCATCTTTCTTTTTTCAGAGCCATGTTTTCAGTTCGACTGTTTACCTAATGGTAAACCTATTCCATGTTTTTCTCATCGTGAACCTTCTTCTTCTCCTGACAGACATACTTAAGAAAGAACTCTTTCTCCTGCCGAGCCTTCTCTTCATGACAGGTCCAGGTCTCCTCCTTTTAGGCTTGATCCTTCTAACGTACTTAAATATGAACTTGAAGACCTTAGTGTCATTCGGCTTATTCCCCACAAGAATCCACACTGGGTATTCGAAATTCGAAGATACACTTTTCCTGAGGGTAAACCACTTGAATTGAGAGGAGCAAATGGTGTATCTCTGCCCATGCCAACTGAAAAGCGTATTGTATTAACAACATCCACTGGTGACGTCATAGCAATACTAGAGCGTAATAAGACATTTCTTCGTGGGATATACACGCGTATTAATGGCGTTTTGAAGCGGTCTAAAATAAACATGTACGATGGCGAGGTTCGCGTATTGAACCAAGATGAATTAAATGAAATTCCTATAGGCGACCATAATCCAATAAGTAAGTGTTATAGAATTGTAGATGTAGACGAAATGTAAACCAGAATCCTCTACACTATAATTACATTTGAAAAAATGTAAAAGTAAAATAGATTATGGTTTGTGATCTGATTTCGGCTCAAAATCCTACGAATATTTGCTAATTACAATAAAACGTAAATGTATTAACATTCTAAAGGCTGGGATATTTTTTTACTCCTCTAGACTCCATTTTGCGAGAACGGAAAAAAAAGTGTTCTTCCTTATTCTTTGACAACAATATTTCAGGAAAAAAATTAATGTTGGCTTATAATGATGCACCTAAAGTTACTTTTTTATATGACAATACACTACATCTGCAGTAGATAGGAAATAATTGCTTAAATTTCAATGGAATCACTTTGCGACTATAACAAATCATATTTGTATTTAAAAAAAGTCTTCATATTTCCAACCTTATTACGTGCACATTATAAACAATATATCGCATCTTAAGATCACATAAATATTTACTCATTCAAAATCAATTTCTTATTTCTAAGAAATATTTTGCAAAATTTAGGGTACGCTTTTTTGAACCAAGAAATTATATCTATTAACAAAAAGTTTTACCTCAACCAATGATCGGTAAGATGTCTAAAGGGAATATTACGTACGATAATCAGTATGATAATTTTTTCAAACAAATTACATTTTTCTATATAAGTATAATTAAGAGAATTATACTTGACATACATTATTTTTAGCAAGGCTTATTCTGTCAATAGGAGACTATGCTCTTAGCTTTTATTAGAACATTAAGCACGATATTCATGTTGGGTTTGTTATGCTGAATAAATGTGATCTTAAAATACATTTAAAGAATTAATTTTAATTTATTTTAGGCGCTCTATATACATTTAAATGACACTTAAATACAACGTCTCAATACATAATAGCCTCTGTGGTGTTGAGAAAATCTTAAAATCGGTCCATTTGAAATAAAAAAGATCAAATAGTTTTAGGTTCTATATGATAACAGCAGCCGGTGGTAGCAGATTTATTTATTTATATGCAAAAAAATGGCGGCAATTCAAAAAAAATCCGATTATCTTGCTTTGTTTTTGCGAAAAAATTAAAGTAAAGATAAAAATTTTCACGTAAGTCTCATACCACCGGTTGCTGTTGTCATACTGAATCTAATACTATTTGTTTTTTTTTCTATTTCAGATCGAACAACTTTGAGTTTTTCTCAACAGCGCAGAGGCTATCATGTTCTGAGGCGTTGTATTCAAGTGTCATTTAAATGTATATAGAACGCATTTTCGTGCATAAATGTCGACGTGGCTCTTTTCGCGCCCAGATCTAGTATAATATGGCCCTGATCAGTCATCCTAGTCAGAGCCAGACTTAAAATGAAAAGCCTTATCGGATCAGGGCCAGACTGAATATCCATAGGGAAGGCCTGCTCTGGCCCTGACTAGGCCCCTTCTAATGTTTATTTATTAATTATTATTTATCTAACAAGAAAGTAAACGATTAATTAATAATGTTAAACTTTTCTATTTTAATATTTAAATACAATTAGTAGTTTCATAAACTATTTGAAAGTCTTTGTCATCGTTCGGATTAATAATCGTAACGTATCAAACGATAACACTGGAGACTTATGCGAAGACATAACGTGACGACAACAGTCTCGAAACTCTAAGACATCGAGTGGTATTTCAAATTATCATTTTAAAAATTTCGAGAGTAATTAGTAAATATCGCTAAAATAAATACATTATCATATTTTTTGACATTATATTCACTAGCAATTAGTTGAATTTAAGTATTTCTACGCTTTAATGACGTACTGCCGTCCCACAGTGGGGTGTTATCGGTAACCCAGGTGTAAAATGACATTAAAAACGCAATTAAACACCGACTTCAGTTTTTTTTTTGTTAAAACATTCGTGAATAAATTTTTCAGAAAATGGTAAAAGAGAATTTTTTCATTTTTTCTGTTTATTTAATTTATATTTAAAGGGATTTGGTTAAATCCGACTTAAATTTTTTTTTTTTTATAGCTAGGTCACTGACACCATATATTTTTCCCCCAAGTATTTAGGAAAAAAAAGAAAAACTTGTCAAATATGCGAGGTTTTGCGGATTTTAAGATTAATAAAATGTAGAGAAATGAACACTTTTGCTGTAAAATTGATTATTTTTACGAGAAATGTAAATTTTCCAAAAGGTCGGATAGCAGACGACAGCCTTTGAATAGCGAAAACCGTTCACAAATTAATGTTTTTACTTACAGGTCAGATATCATAGAAGCATTTTCAGTCATTACATTTTATTTGAAGACCCATATCTTGATGATAGTAAACCTAAACTTTGCGAAACACGCCGCGAAATGTAGAAAAAGTCCGACAAAATTAAAGCACCCTGTGTGTGTTAAGAGCATGAAACTGTAGTGGTGAGAGAAAAGCAAACAAGGCATACAGACCCTTTGTCAAATTTGATCTTGCTTCGAACTCAACATATTCACGCCTGTGTCGCTTTTCGCTACTGCGTTTGCATTCAGGCCGCGCACTGTTAGCCGCAGTTGGTGCGCAATTTAAAATCGAAATTAAAAACAATCATAAAATTATAAAATTGAAATGATGCTTTGTGAAATATAAGTTATTCTTGGGAAGTCAAGGAATATAAACTGATATTTGGAAAATAAACGTGTTTAAAATTTTTTTTTGCCTGAATTTAAAAGTTGTTTAATTTATATACTTTCTTGTGCAATGTTCAATTATTATTTGTTTTTACCGAAATTGTTTTTAATTCCGATTTTAAATTATGCGCCAACTGCGGTCAACTGTGCAAGACCCCAACGCAAGCGCAGGAGCGAAAGGTATTTTTATTTTTGTAATAGCTTCCTAATCATTATTAAAAATTATTATTTTATTATCTATAGTTCTTGAATTGAAAAAAAAAACATTTTCAATACACATATACAGAAAAAAGTAGTTCTTTCGAAGATATTAGCACAATAGGGCGAAAATGTACTAAATTCTATGCATATGATCTACTGTTTCTCCCTCAGCACTCAATGAAATGAAGATCTCTGGTGATTGGAGTGAAAATATCTCATTGGCATCACTAACGTGAATATATTCAGTTTGGAGAGGGATCGAATGTCACAGATGCTCTGCATGCCTTGTTTGCTTTGCTCTTACTATTAGAGTCTTATGCTTTTGACACACGCTGGGTATGTCAATTTTTGGGACTTTTTCTACATTTCACGACGTGTTTTGCGAAGCTTAGGTTCAACATTATCCAGATATGGATCTTCAAAAAAAGTGTGATACCCGAAAATGCTTTTATGATGCCTGGATTGTCAGTAAAAAAATTAATTTGCGAACGGTTTTCGACTTTTAAATGCTGTTGTCTGCTATCCGCTGATGTTTAAAAAAACATAATTCGCAAGATGATTCCATCAAGGTTAGAGGGAGACACGATTTCTTTTCGCTTAAAAACCCCAAAAATGTGCATTTGTTTACATAATTTGTTTAGAAATTGAACAAACATTATTAGGTGGCATCATTTTTTTGCAAACATTATTGTCAATATAATTTTAGCAAAGCCAAAAGAAATAGCAATTTCTTTCCGCTTAAAAAGCCCAAAATGTGAATTTGTTTCTATTTTTTGTTAATAAAATAAACAAATATTGATAGGCTGCAAAATTTTTTTGAGAATACATTATTAAAAACATCCTAAATTTTAATGTTCACGTATCATCTTATGGATGAAAGCAAGCGATTTCAGAGCAAAAATATACTTTGAAGTCGAATAACCCATAATGTCGAGTATTTTTTAATAAAATTAGTTTATAAAAATTACCTATGCAAGATAATAATTTCTTTATCCTTCTTATAACCCTGTGCATTAAATCCAAGGGACAAAAAGTATGAGAGAAATTGATTCTAGAAAATAAAAATATAAAGTTAAAAAAATCGACATTTTTTTTTGCTGTTTACATTGAAATAAAAATTAAATTAAAAAAAAATCTGCTCTAATCATTTCCTGTAAAATTTAGTCTAGAATTTTTTAAACAAAAATTTTCAATCGGTGCATAATTGCGTTCTGAATGTAATTTTGAAACTTGATTTTCGATTTTACCCCACTGTGCGTCCCAAAAAAAATGAAATACGAAGCTCATCGTTTCTTAATATGTTTTTGTATGGTTCTGTGAAGTAATGGAGTCTTTTTTTGCCCTTGCTGTTTATGATTTCACAAAAAAATTTGCCGTACCTACACCTTTATACATTTTACGTATACCACACGATGCCTTTGAAATATGTATTTAATTATACCACTTCACAGAAATTCGATTGCATTATTAGTTTTATTTTGTCCATTTTTCTTTCGAATTTTTGTAGTTACGACAACTTTTGCTGACATCGCAAACAGTCCACTTGTCGCAACTAGAATTTTACCACAAATAAAAGAAAAAAATACATTGTTCTTTTCATTTTCTCAAAATTCAGCATTTACTTACCTTAGGAAAGTCGCATTGCTGCTTAATTTCTGTGAGCTTGTATGCTATATCCAAAAATGAACTTGGTATTTTTTGTCCAAATGTGCTGCAACGTAGTTTCTAGTTTTCTTTTTGGGACCGCAGCGTATTCGGCCAAATGTGTATGACATATATACATAAGACATCATAATAATAATTAGTTGCGCTCTTTTCAAAATTCTGCGTTTTTTTTGCTGTCTTCCAAAAAAAAATTGGATTGATCATATTGTGGGCTCCACCATGGTCGTTATTCTGAATTCTATTGGTAAGTAAAATTACTTAATATAATTGTTTTGCTACACAACTCTTATTACTGCGTGACACATATTTTCCCTATATTGAAAATTTGCTACCAATTTAAGCTTTATTGGTTTAAAAACTTAAATTTTATTCAAAGTTGGAATTTACAAAGCCTTAGATTCAATTCGCGTCAGTTAAAATGAGATTATATTTTTTTGAGACAAGGAAAGAGACAGATAATGACAGTTAATTTATAGGCAAGTAGGAATTTTGTTAAATTTTTATAGTTTTATTAAAAGAACCGATTTCATTTAGGCACTTAGAAGAGAGTATGACAGCTTTAAATGCTTCCCTTAATGTCCTTAAAGTCTTGCCTCACAATTTGGCGACAATAAGTTCATATTATGCCAACGATGTTGAAAATAAATTTAATCCTGTTTGTTCCTGCAGAGTTAAGTTTACAGTTTGACTGCTTATCTAATCGCGACCCTATTTCTTATGTCCGTCGTAGTGAACCTTTTTACTTTTCTCGCAAACATGCTACATAAGCACTTCTGCCTCCTGCTGAGCCTTTTTTTTATGTCAGATCTAGGTCTTCTCCTGCTGAGCCATTTCTTCGTTTTATTGACACGTCTCTTCCAGCTAAGCCTTCTTTTCGTGCCAGGTCCAAGTCAGCTTCAATCAGGCGTCTTGCTTCTTTCCTACTTAAATATGAACTTGAAGACTTTAGTTTTTTCGGCTTATTTCACACAGGAATCGACACTAGGTATTCAAAATTTAAAAATACACTTCTTCAATGCATAAATCACTTAGAGTTAGAGGAAAATATGGTGCATATGTGCAAAGGTCAATCGAAAAGCGAATTGTTTTAACATCATTCATTGGGGACGTCATGGCAATACTAGTGCGTCATAAGACATTTTTTTGGAAAGTATATACTCTTGTTGATAGCGTTATAGAAAGGTCGAAAATAAATAAGAACAGTGGCGTGGTATACATATTGAACCAATATGAATCGGATTAAACTCCGATAGATAAGCATAATAACAAATCTTTCAGAATTTTAAAATGTTAAAGGTAAACCGTCAATTACAAAAAAAGGCTATATATTATCGTTCTTAAATAATATTTTCTTGATTAAAAATCGAATAAGTCACCTAATTGTCAAACACAAGTCTCTTAGTTGTTTGAACCAATGAAAACTTTTCTTCGTTTATTTAGTAATTCACTAACAAACAGCCCTTGCGTCGGCTGATAACGTGACTTTCCTACGCTTCGCAGTTTTTTCAATAAAATTCGGAAATGATTGGATGATTTACACAAAATGAAGTAATAGTTAATTGTATTTAAAAGCGCAGGATTGAATTTTGTGTTTGACTTAAACGGTTACGTCGGAAAAGAGTAGTTCTTTCCTGATTTGTGTTTTGTTTGGTGCGGGGTTCTCAAGTATTCTTCTAACATGGTTGCTATGAGAATGTACATCACTTATGTCAAACGGGAATCGGCGGGCTAAACAAAAATCTGTCTCTGAGATAAACGATACATATGACGTAAATACCTCATGAGTGGCTGCTAAAGCCTTAAGGCCTAGGATCTCCTCAGCAATCACTAGGGCTCTTTCTTAGGTTCTTGTTGCTATAATGAAATCATTGACATCTTTTTCTGACACATTTAAACCTAATCAGGAAACATTCAATGCTTTACTTGAAGCCTCAGTCAACTAAATCAAAGAGAACCTTACCACAAGTGCATGTCGGGTCAGTACTTTGAAAAGAACTGTAGCATCAAACGTGTCAGACATACAAATTTAAAGAGAGAACACTAAGCATTTTGCAAATAGTAAACTGACTTAGGCCTCACAGCTTTCTTTTTTTGAGCGTAAATGTTACTCTTTTGAACAGACTGCTCTTACAAACACATTTAAGATACTCGGTTTACCTCAGAAACCGTCGGAAAATATCCTGGAAATAATGGGCCAAATTGCTAATACTCTTGGTGTCCCTCTTGCCAGTTACAGTCTCTTAAATACTTATAGATTAAATCGAATTGTATCAAAAACACAAGTCACCCAACGACTGCCTATCATAGTCGCGAAATTGAATGAACAGCAGATAAGTGCCATTCTTATTGAGCGAAGAAAGAATTATATAGACTTCTTGTCAAGTTCCATTGGTTACCATAAGCAGAAAAAATCATTCTCTACATTTGAAAATCTCTTATCTTGTATTTTAAGCAGATACGCAAAGTGGCGCTTTAGCTTGGGAAAAAAAGGAAAATTGAAAATCCATGGAGCAGTTGTTTGAAAATCTTCGGTCGAAAGAAGGATAGCTCAAGAAGATTTATTCTCACCGACTTACAGGTCTCGACTTGGTACGATAGCAATTAGTATTTACAGATGAACTTCCAAGGCGTGTTAACGGCTGTCACCGTATATCCTTTTTCTCTCAATGTGAAATTTGTAGGGCCTATTTTGTTTGAGTTGTTCATTGTTTTAACTAACGCAAAATGTCATCTCCTCAGGAAAGGAACCCTTGATGAACGCCATTGCACTCTTGTTTGCTCTTGTGTCGACAGGAGTGCTTGGCGCAAAATTTTGCTTGTCACCTAATGAGACGGATCTCTTTATCTGATTCGGCTTGTCTCTCGCGTCTTGTATATAGGCTTATATACATACACAACCTGAGAATTTGACATGTTAATGCTCAGTCCCTCCTAGACTATTTTCTTGAGTTTAAAAATTTTTTCAGCTTACGTGATAATCATATTATTGCAGTTTCAGAGACGTGATTGAAACCTAAAACCCCATCCAGGGCTGTTGCAATAGAGATATATTTGCTGCTTTGTTAGAAAAGAGAGAAAAGAAAGGGAGGTCTGGTATGCCTTTACTTACATGCAAGTTTTTCAGACTCCTTTGTTGGCTCTAGTCTATAAGCCAACCATTCGATTGCAGATTATCTATTTCTTGCAGTCTCAGACGAGGAAGATCAATTGTTATTAGGGATGATCTATTAACCCCACAATGCTAATTATAACAAGGAACTATAGTCAGGTATTTTTGCTTTTGTTCTGGATTATAATAATATTATTTGAATACGCGATTCAAACACGAATCTTATCACATCTTATAATCTCACAATTCATTTTAAGCAATTAATTTTCTCTGCTAGTTTGTCTGATCAAAATTGAATAACAACTCTCCTATAACCTTTTAGCTATGCGGACTATCGTGTAGACCCATGGTCTTAATAATATTAACGTGCATAAATTTCATACCCACCTAAAGACCTACAATTAGGATCATCTAAGGAAATGTTAACTCTAAGGTAAATAGGCTTGTTGCTATCTTAATTAGGGCCTGTAACAAGTAAGCGCTACTTTTTTTTTTAAATCTTATGCAAAAAGGCTGCACCATAGCAAACTTTATAAATTAGAGATTTAATGATTTACTGCTGATATTAAACTGGCTATGAATAGAAGGGGAATTACGTTCGTTTTCGTATTTAATTTCTCTTACTAGTACGGGTGAGTCATCGGACTGGGTTAGGGTCAGGAGTGGCGTCCCTCAGGGATCCATCCTTGCCCCTATCTTGTTCAATCTCTATACTTCTGATCTTGGTGGTAAACATAAATACTGTAATTACCATAAATATGCGGATGATTTTAAATTATACGTTTCGGGACCTATTTCCTCTCTGGATCGATCGCTAAGTTGGATACAGAAAGACGTTAATTCTGTGGCCTATTGGGCTAAGGAAAATGGATTAGCTCTCAGCCCTAGTAAAACAAAGGCAATTGTTATAGGGCCCTCAACATCTCCCCTTTCTCAGAAACTAGCTACCCTACCTCCATTACAGGTTAATGGACTAAACATCCCCTTTGTTGATTCGGTTACGGATCTGGGCTTGATACTTAATCGAAAACTGTCTTGAAAGGAGATGATCTATGAAATATCAAAGAAAACTTTTTGAATCCTTTAGCAACTGATCAGCAACCATTAAACCTATAAACTTCCACGTTAATCTATTGTGAGAGGTGCTTGTCTCTGAAACAAATTACTATCTAATTTAAGAAATGCACCTTCACGATATCATTTTTAAAACAACCTCTTTACATATTTATATCAAATCAGTAATCCCACTTTAGAAATAACACATTGTTAGGTCATAATTTAAATCCAGATTAAAATATATCCTGTAAAATCCGACTAACTATATGCTACTTTACCATAATTTATTATTTTATTAATGTTAATCATATTATTCTGATAGATTATGTTCTTAATTGTTTCTTTCCTCTACAATACAGCTTCTACGATTCTAGAGTACTAGCAGTATATTTCATTTTATTTTATCTCATTTTATTTGTACTTCACGATTCTGTATCAACTCTACTATTCATTTAAGTTTTATCGGTCAGTACTTGTAATTATATATTTCATTATGTATATTCTGGTACTCAGAGGGCTAATTAGCCCTAGGAACTTTTTGAAATAAATACAAATACTACAATAATCGCGACTAATTTCGCCTAAGCGTAGAGACCTCGATGTGGTCTTAAAGCCTTCGGACCTTCTGCGGGCGTTTCTAACAACGAATCAGACTTTTATAGAGACTTCAACCCTCGTCCCGCGCGGGAATCCCTGCGATGAAAGTAACTTCTTTTTCTCAGAAATCTCACCTGTGTCACTATTAGACGCAATTTTTGAAGTCCTTTCAAATCCTAGTTGCCCAGATGGTATCTCTATTAAAACGATAAGACTTGCTCAGCCTGCTTTTTTCTGATTCTGTTGTAGATTTACAAGTTATCCAGAACAAGTGAGATTTTCCCAGATAGCTAAAAAATGGCAGTCATCCTTCCTGTTTCCAAGATATCAAAGCCTTCTCCAGCCAAGGAATTCCGTCCTGGAAATTGAATTCTCCGCCAAAGCCGCTTGAGTTGATTGTTCATCGAGAGCTTACAGATTTTTTAGACACAAATAAATTAACAGACCGTATAACCAATTCTTTGTAAAAAAAACGCCCATATAACTTTAAAATGTTCAAAAATTGCAAAGCCTGTTTCACCTACAATAAGTTTTCTTTCAAAATGCCATTTTTAATATAAAACAACAATGCAACCTGAAAATGTCTGAACATCATGTGTCTTTAAAATCTAATGATTTTTCTCATAAATATGAATTGGCTATAAAAAACGCAACAAGTGATAAAAAACGTGAATTGATTAAAAATTGTCCAGTCAAGGAGAGTTCAACATGATTTGTGAATAATCTCGAAATCCCTGTTGTTTAAAAACCTCGTTGGGCTTCCAGTGCTCAAGGTTGTTTTGTATCTTGAATTTATTATTTTAAATATTAGATCTGCAAGTTAATAACCACTTTTATTAACGTAAATAATACAATGCATATTGCGAAATATTGAACATTTGTGACTTTTTATACTTTTTCGCTCTAATTCCAAACTTTTAAATCATATAATAAATATCAAAGATATTATGCATGTTTAACGTTCCATTTTTGTCGCAAACAATTATTTAAAAAACTAATTTAAATATAAAATCATGAGCTATTTTAAGTCGTAGAATCTCATGGTAACAGTTTTTTTTAGAGGAAATAAAGTAGTTGTAATTGTTGCAAAAACTGTTTTGAAAAGGCCCCTATTGATACGTCTAAAAAGAATTAAAAGGTTTATTCTATTTGCTTGAAAATTTGTCCATTCAATTGAAAATTCACCTCTTCTGGTTAACGTATCAACTGTTTGTTCAGAAATTCAGCTTTTGCATGAATAAGAAAAAATGTATCTCTTTTGCTAAAATTTGTTTATTCAACTTTAAAATCTATAAAAGCACAATCAACAAATTTAATTTAAAAATAAACTTTGTGGTAAAACCTTATATTTTCAAGTAGATGATTAAATTATTTTGTGGTAAATTGGTTTGTTAAAAATCGTCTTTCTTGTTTAAAATATTTAGTGTAATGCTGGTCTATTTTGTTGAAAATGCAATAGGTTACGATTAGAATCAAAGAAACTTAAGCCGCTTCAAGTTTAATTCAATGTGGTCCTTTTTTTTATTATTTTTTTTTTTAATTGACTTTTCTATTTTTTCTTTATTTTTGTAAAAAATTACCCAATTTCCTTCGATTTGAGATCATTTTGTCTTGTAAAGTCTGAAAGTATTCTCTCGAAAATAAGTCTAAAATTTTAAATACTCATAATTTAGCGAAAATGGTTTTTTCTTATATGAACTTCAGTTTAATAAAAAATCATGTGACAGTTTAAAAGGCTCTTATTAGTAAGTTAATATTTTCAAAAATTATTTGACATTCTCAAGGTGAAATAAACGTATGAGAAATTAACCACTGCAGGATTGCATGAATTGTTTATTGTCGTGAGATAAGCTGCTTCCTATATAATATGTTCTGGAACATAAAAAATATAAGTATTTCAGAATAGTATATTCCTACATAATACATCATCCTAATAACTAGTTTCGCTGTTCTTAAAATTTTCAGTTTCTTGAGACCGAGAGAACATAGGGAAATGATGAATTTGTTTGCTGGTAAAAAATTTTTCCAATTCTTATAGTTTTATTACCGCAACTCATTTAATTAGGACACATAGTGTAAAGTAATACAGCTTTAAACACTTCGCCCAAAAACCTCAGTCTTGACTCGCTTTCTCGACACGAAGAAAGATGACATACCAACCTAATTGGAAGCAACCCTGTTTCTTCTTTTAGAGCCGTGTTTTTAGTTCGACTGTTTAACCAATGGTGGACCTATTCCATGTCTTCCTTGTCGTGAACCTTCTTCTTCTCCTGACAGACCTTCTCCAGAAAGAACTCTCCCTCCTGCCCAGTCTTCTCTTCGTGCTAGTTCCAGGTCTCCTACTTTCAGGATTGATCCCTCTTACATAGTTTAATATGAACTTGAAGACCATAGTGTCATTCGGCTCATTCCTTACAGGAATACCCACTGGGTATTCAAAATTCAAAGATACACTTTTCCTGAGGGTAAACCACTTGAATTAAGAGGAGAAAATGGTGTATCTCTGCCCATGCCAACTGAAGAGCGAATTGTTTCAACAACATCCACTGGTGACGTCATAGCAATACTAGAGGGTAATAAGACATTTCTTCGTGGAATATATACGCGTATTAATGGCCGTTTAAAACGGTCGAAAATAACTATGTACAATGGCGTGGTTTACGTATTGAACCGAGATGAATTGTACGAAATTCCCATAGGCAACCATAATCCAATTAGTAAGTATTATAGAATTGTACATGTAGCCGAAATGTAAACCAAAATCCTCTACACTTTAATCACATTTAAATTTGTATTTAAATAAAGTGTTCATATTTTCAACCTTATTACGTGCGTATCATGAATAGTATATCGCGTCTTAAGATCACATAAACATTTACTCATTCAAAATCCATTTCTTTATTTCCAAGAAATCTTTGGTAAAATTCAGGGTACGTTTTTTTGAACTAAGGAACAAAATCTTCTAAGAAAAAGTTGCACCTCAACCAATGATTTGTGCTTTGTCTAAAGAAAATATTGCTTGATTTAAGATCAAATTAATTACATAATTTTGAAAAACAAATCTTTTATTTGTTCCAATCAATAACAAATTTGTGAGCTTAGTTAATAATTGAGTTACTGGTGTCAATATTAATTTTTAACAGTAATTGTATAAATTGTGCTTTTAGCTTCCAAAAAATCTTAAACCTATTAATTTTTGAAACTTTCATAGTTAAATTTAAGGCAGGATTCTACTTCGAACGCTCGAAAAAAATGCCTTTTTTGTCTATTTTTTATTAGAACCTTAAAAAAGATATTGATGTAGGATTTGTTATGCTGAATAAAAATACTTTCAAAATACGTTTAAAAAAATTTTTAGTTTATTTTATGCGCTCTTTACACAATTAATTAACACTTGAGTAAAACACCTAAAAAAATGACAGCCTCCGCGCTGTTAATATAATCTTGAAATCGATCCATTTGAAATAAAAAAAATCAAATAGTTTTAGGTTCAATATAACAACAGCAACCGGTGGTAGTAGATTTATTTATTTACATGTAAAAATGGCTGCAATTTGAAAAAAATCCCGTTTATTTTTTTATTTTTGCATAAAAATTAAAGTAAAAATTAAAACTTCCATATTAATCTGCTACCACCTGTTGCTGTTGTCATACTAAATTTTAAACTATTTAATTTTTTTTATTTCAGATGGACTGATTTCAAGATTTTCTTAACAGCTCAGAGGCTATCATGTTTTGAGGCGTTGTATTCAAGTGTCATGTAAATATATATACAGCGCATAAGATAAACTAAAAAATTTTTTTAAATGTATTTTGAAAGTATATTTATTCAGTATAACAAATCGTACATAAATATCTTTCTTAATCCTAAGATCAATAAAATTTAGAAAAAATTAACCCTTCTCCTGTGCATGAATTTCGACGTGACCCTGTTCGGTCCAGATCTGGTATAATCTGGCCCTGAGCGAGCATCCCAGTCAGGGCCATACTTGAAATTAAACGCCTAAGCCGATCAGGGCCATACTGGATATCCATATGGACGGCCTGATCTGCCCCTGACAAGGCCCCTTCTAATGTTTATTTATAAATTATTATTCATCTAATAAAAAAGTGAACAATTGATTAATAATATTAAACTTTATTATTTAAATATTTAAATACAATTATTAGTTTTATAAACTATTTAAAAGTCATTGTCATCTTTCGGATCAACTATTGTAACGTATTAAACAATAAACATCATGGAAATGTTTTGGAAAATAGTGAAACATTTTAGCAAATACTCTATTTGCTAGTTCATAAATTACCAACCGCTTATTAATATTTATCTCAGAAATTTAATTGAAACAAAGTGTATTTTATTTTATAAACATATGTATAATTTATTTCAACAAAATTATAAAAAAATTATAAAAAAATGGTTTATAATTATGTTTATCAAAAATTTCTCTAAAAATTTTCACTTTAACCTCTTTAGAGTGAAAATTAATGTTCAACAAACCGAACTTATTAAATTTCACCTGATTTGTATATATGAATTAGAAATTTTAGGAAAAATTGTACTATATTTTTTGAATCTTGAAAACATCCGATATATAGTCACACCAAATAGCAAAAAAATTCTCAATTATTTTTAAGGTTAGATTTGATAGCGAATATAAATAATTATACTGAGCAACATCTTCATTGCGTGAATAAGGATCGGCAGAAATGATACTATGCTTTCTGACCCGCAAAGTACTTTTCGCCTTTAACATTGTTTATAAATTAAATATATCACTTGTGCTCCATACACTTATACTAAGTACAACCTTTTGACTTACGCTGGAGACTCATGCAGAGATATGATGTGACGACAAATGTCTCGAAACTTCGAGACTTCGAGCGGTATTTTCAAATTATCATGATAGAAATCTAGGACTACTCAGTGAATATCGCTTAAATAAATACATTAGCATATTTTTTAATATTATATTCACTAGAAATTAGTTAAATTTAAGTATTTCTACGCAGAAAATGTCACCGAACAATTAATGAAAATAATGTCCCTTCAAAGTCAAATAACATTACCTGCAAGTTAAATTTAACTAATTTAAGTTTAAAAAAGTCACTTAAGTAAAAATTAGTGAATATTCACTGTTCACTAGACCCTACTCTCACTTTAATGACGTACTGCCGTCTTACGGTGGGGTGAAATCGGAAAGCGAGGTTGAAAATAACATTCAAAACGCAATTATACACCGATTTTAGATTTTTTGTTAGAAAAGTCTAGATTAAATTTTTCAGAAAATGGTAAGATCTATATATTTTGTTACCTAAGTATTTAGGAACAAAAGTAGAAAAACTGGTCAAATATGCGAGGTTTTGCGGATCTTAAGATCAATAAAATGTAGAGAAATGAACCCTTTTGCTGGAAGAATGATTATTTTCACAAGAAATGTGAATTTTCCGGAATTTGACGACAGCATTTAAATGGCAAAAACCGTTCTCAAATTAGTTTTTTTACTTACAGTTCAGACATCATAGAAGCATTCTCGGTCATCACATTTCCTTTATAGACCCATATCTTGATAAAAGTGAACCTAAACTTTGCAAAATACGTCGCGAAATGCAGAAAGAGTCCCAAAAAATTGACGTACCCTGTGTGTGTGTAAAAAATATGAGACTCTAGTAGTAAATGCAAAGCAAAGATGGCATGCAGAGCATCTGTAAAATTCGATCCCGATCCGAACTGAACATAGTCAAGCCAGTGACGCTAGTTAGGCATTTTCACCTAATCGAAAGATAACTTTACTTCGTTGGGTGCTAATGGGAAAACAGTGGACCAAATGCATAGCATTCGGTCCATTTTCAGCCTATTTTCGTAATATCTATGTAAAACTAATTATTTTTTATAAAAGTGTATTTAAAAAATAGTTTATATTTTTTTTAATGTATAATAAAATAATAAAATGTCACAAATTATTATTTATTACGAGGATGTCACAAAAATATAGTTTTGTCCTAAGCATTTGGTCCACTGATTTCCCCCTTAAAACTCAACAAAGTGAAGTTAGCTCGTAATTGAAGTGAAAATGCCTAATATTTTCGCTTCTTGCTACCGCGCTTGCATTCGGGCCGCGCACTGTTGGCCGCAGTTGGTGAGCAATTTAAAATCGGAATTACAAAAAATCATGAAATAATAAAATTAAAATAATGCTTTGTGAAACATAAGTTATTGTTAGGAAGTCAAGGAAAATAAACTGATATCTTAAAAATAAACGTGTTATAAATTTTTTCCTTGCCTGGAATCAAAACTTGTTCAATTAATATACTTTCTTGTGCATTGTTCAATAATTATTTATTTTCACTAAAATTGTTTTTAATTCCGATTTTGAATTACGCGCCAACTGCGGTCAATTGTTGGCCACCCCAACGCAAGCGCAGGAGCAAAAGGCGCCAACATTAGGTATTTTTAATTAAACCACCAGCTTAATACTTCGTTGAGTGCTGCGGGGAAAAAATAGACTAAATGGCTTAGACAAAACTTTATTTTTGTAATAGCTTATTAATTATTATTAATGATTATTATTATTTTATTATTTATAGTTCTTCATTATATAGTTCTGAAATTATAAAAACCATTTTATCAATACGCTTATACATAAAGAAGTAGTTCTTACGAAGATATTAGCGCAATAGGGCAAAAATGTACCGAATCCCATGCATTTGGTCCATTGTTTTTCTCTCAGTACTCAACGAAATGAATTGCGCTGGTGATTGAAGTATAAATACCACATTGGATTTACTGGCGTGACTATGATCAGTTCAGAGAGAGATTGAATTTGACAAATGCTCTGCATGCCTTGTTTGCTTTGCTCTTACTACTAGAGTCTCATGCTCTTCACACACGCAGGATATGCCAATTTTGTCGGACTTTTTCTACATTCCGCGACGTATTTTGCAAAGCTTATGATGCTTTTATGATGTCTAAATTGTAAGTAAAAAAATTAATTTGCAAGCGGTTTTCGACGTTTGAATGCTGTTGTCTGCTGTCCGATGATGTTACAGAAAACATCATTGGCAATATGATTTCATCATGGTCAGAGGTAAACACGATTTCTTTTTGCTTGAAAACGCCTGAGATCTGCATTTGTTTATATAATTTTTTATGAAATAAACAAATAACATTTCATCCTAAATTTTAATGTCCACGTGTCATCTTAATGATGAAAGCAAGCGATCTTAGGGCAGAAATATATTTGAAGACAAATAACTTCTAATATCGAGTATTTGTAAATACAATTTGTTTATAACAATGAATAATTAATAAAATAAAAAATTAATAATACGTCAGGGACGTATGATTAATCATTTCCGGTGGATATTTCTGCGTGGTGAAAAATATTTTTAAAATCTAAATTTCTAATATGGAGATAAGGAAAACAAAATATTTTACGGAAATGAAGAAGAAAATTTGCTGTTACACGTCAAAATAAATGTTTTCCCTGCTGCTCACGTACTTAAAACATTTGTGAACTGCTCAGCATCTCGATTATTATGAGAGCTTTTTCCTGTATAATCGGTGCGGATACTGAACCACCTCTCTCCCTCGCATATTTAAAACATTTAAAGATAACAGTATCTAAAAACAAATCACAATTTTGCACCGAACCACCTTGCAAAACACTTGCCAGGACTGGACAGTTTGAGATTACAATACGCTGCAGTGGGGTACGACAGCGCCACTAATTTGGAGCTATTTACAAGGAATTTTAATTTTAATTAAATATTAGGAAGAAATATTGTCGTAAATAATTAATTTTAGACCGTAAAATAACATTTATGATTACACTGAAATAATATTTACTGCTTTTGTTCATATAAATTGCTCCAATAATGGCAATAACTTCGAAACACGAGTTTGCGTGTTGGGAGGCGTTTTTGTTAAGGTCCAAGAGGTCCTACATAGTATCTAGTAATGCCAGCAGGCAGCGACTATCTTAACTGCGCATGTCCTGAAAAGTGCGGGTCTATTTGAAATTATAAAATATGCGCCTATAATAATTAATTGATAATAAATTATTTTAGGATACTGGAATTTTTTAATTGAACACAGTTAATTTTATTACAGTATAAAACTTAACAAATACTTATCTGTATTATTATTATTACTATTTATTTATTTCGCACAGAACTGCGTATTTCGGTACATGCGCAGTTAAAAAAGTCGCGTAAATTAGCATCACTGCATGGCACGAAATAATCCGATTGGCTTTAGTTGTCTTTGCAGCCTCACTGCTGGACGATGCGAGCTCGCTATCGAGCTTATTCGCGGTGCAAACGTGTTTGCCTTTGCCACTTGAGAGGCAACTGCGATGCAACTTAATGATGCAGTACATTTGAAAGAATTTAAAAGTTTATTCTTTTTTTGAATGATAATTCAGCTTTCTGGTTAAAAATTCATCTCTTCTAGTTAACGACTTAAATAATAGTTTAAAAATACATCTTTTGTATGAATTAGGGGAAAATTTTTTCTTATGCTTAAATTTGGTGATAATTTCTCAAAAATTCAACAATTTTTTTCAAGAACATCCTTTTTTGTCGAAAATTTATATTGTTTGTTCAGCAATCTAACTGTTTTGTTGAAAACTAACTTTTTGTTAGAAATCAATATTTTTGTGTCAAAAATTCAACTGTTGGTAGAAAGTAAAAATGAACATTTTTGATAAGACTTCATATTTTTTGGTCAGGAATTCAACTATTTCTTTGAACATTAATTTTTTGGTGAAATCTATATTTTTTTGTCGAAAATTTAATTGATTGGTAAAAAATTTGTTTTTTCGCTAAAAATTCAACTATTTTGGTTAGAAACTCACTTTCTTGGTTTGTATATTTAACTATGTTGGTTGAAAAATCAATTTGTATAGTCTTATACTCAGCTTGAAAATCAACAAAAATATCATGAAAAAATCTGACCGCCGCGCAAGTACATTCTTATCGGTCGCGGCTTGCTTCGCTTGCAAGTTTAAGCGCGCCTAGGGCGCGCGTCCGTTGTGTCTCGCGCTCTATCAGCCTTAAGTAACACATTCTTATTACAGTAATTGCACTTCGCGCTCAATTTTTTATATTCATTTACATAATTATCTGACGATTTATAAAATAACAATAATTTATTGTATATTTTTTGTAATGGCAAAATTTCTGCACGATTACAATAACCTTTGATATAATTATAACATCATCGGAATGCTTTGAATTTTTTGACACTTTTTTCAAACTCAAAAGAAAAACTTTTAGTTTTTTAAACAAAAAAATAGAAACTTCCATTTTTCGTCAAACAGTGTTTGTTTTAATCATAAAAAAGTATATTTGAAATTAAAAGAAGAAATCTGAGTTATATGAAAATTAATTGTTTATTTGTAATGTCATTTTTCACAATTAAAGCAGAAACTATGCATTTTATCAAAAAATGATTGCAAACAAATTTGTAGATTTTTTTTGGATTAATAACGTTTGTTTTTTATTTTGTTCATAGCTTGTGTCATTTGTCCACAAATTTGATTTTGTTATTTTTAAACTTTTTTTTTACAAATAAAGCAAAAACTATGCGTCTTATCAAAAAGTAATTTATAACAAATTTCTAGATCGTTTTTGGTTGCACATTTTTTGTGTAATCATTCTATTTTGTATCTTGCACAGTTTGAACTCAAAATAGGATTTTGGATTTTTCATTATTGTTTGTGCGATCAAAAATTTAAATCTTTGATTTTCCAAAAAAAATTTCAAAATTTAATCTTATAATCTTGTAGGGCTTTTGAAAAGTAACCTTTTTTTTCTTTGGACTTTCTTGCGTTTTGCCTGAAATGTGCATTTACTTTTGTTTATTTTTATTTAAAAAATGCTTTAACTCGAATAATTTGCTTTTTATCGAAAAAAGTCATAAAACAAATCGTTTGTTTTTTTTTTAATTATACTTACAAACGTCTATAGAATTTCTAAATTTAAAAAAAAAGTGGTTGACAATTTTTGAAAATGTGCTTACTTTTTTAATTTTCTTCCAAAATAGCAGGCTTACAAACTTATTATTTTCCTTCAAGCCCTTAACAAGCGTGCCAAAGCTAAACCCAGCCTGATGATTTTCTCCAAACTTATCGTGTCTACAGACTAAAGCCAAACAGCCAGGCAGACGAAAGGACAGACACCCGGACAGACGGAAGTACAGAGACCTTCGTGAAAATAATTTTTTCTGACTCAAGGATTCTCAAAACGTGGAGATTTGATAAAAACCGCTAAAGTCAAATTTTACATAAAACTGATACCTTCTCATTAGTATGAGAATGTAAAAATCTAATTCAAAATTAACTTTTTGTTAAAACTTTATATTTTCAGAAATAAAATGAAATTGTTTGGTGAGAAACTCCTTTGTTACAAAATCGTCTTTTTTGTGATATTTGGTTGCAAATTGGTCTGTTTAGTTAAAAATACAATAGCTGACGATTATAATCATAGAAATTTAAAGCCTTTTAAATCAAATTCAATATAATACATATGTTAATTCTTTTTTTATATTGACTTCTGTATTATTTCCCTATTTTTGTGAAAAATGAACTACTTTCCCTCGATTTAAGAGCCTTTTGTGTTGTGACGTTTGAAGTTAGTTCTTGGAAAATAAGTCTAAAATTTAAAATACTCATAATTAGGCGAAAATGATTTTTTTTCATAAGATCTTCAGGGTCATACAAAATTATGTCACAGTTCAAGAGACTCTAATTAGCGATTTAATTTTAAAAAAATTATCTGTGTTACTCAATGTGAAATAAACGTGCAAGAAATTAATCACTACGTAATTTAATCAATTATTTACTTGCCGAGATATAGCCCGCTCACTATGTATGATCTGGATGATAAGTAATATAAGTATTTTAGAATAGTATATCTATACAAGAAACATCATAATAATAATTAATTTTGCTGTTCTGGTGACGTCTTAGCAATACGGGGTGACAATAGGACATTTTTTCGTGGAATATATACGCGTATTGATGGGGTTTCAAAACGGTCAAAAATAAACATGTACAGCGGCGCGGTTAACGAACTGGACCGAGATGAATTGGATGAAATTATTATAGGCAACCATAATAAAATCATTGAGAATTTTAGAATATTATTTGCAAACGAAATGTAAACCAAAATCCTCGACACTATTATTTAGTTCAAGAAAATGTACATAAAAGTGAAATAGATTATGGTTTGTAATCTGATGTCGGATCAAAATCCTAAAAATAACTGGTAACTGAAATGAAATGTCAATTTATAAACATTCTTAAGGCTTAAATATTTCTTCACTCCTCTAGAATTCATTTTGCGAAAACAGATGATAAAGTTTTTTTCTTTGTTCTCGGGCGAAAATATTTTCAACGAAGAAATTAATGTAGGCTTATAGTGATGCACCTATAGTTACTTTCTTATATGAGAGCACACTCAAGACTTAAAAAACCCAAAATTACATAATCCACACATGAATGATATACTCAATTCAAATACGCATCTATCACTTTAGAGAATCGCTAAATAAAAATAATGAAATATTTTTTAGGGTGTGCAAAAAAGGTTCAAAGAAACAAGGTTTGTAGCTCCCAAGAAATCTTGTTTTTTTTTAATGTCCAAGAACTTTGTAGTTAAATTTAAATAAGGTAAATGTACCAGTCCTCGGACAGGTGTCAGTGTCCCGACAAAGTCAATCGTTTCTGACTTTTGTAGCTAAGAAGTAAAGATGACACGAAACATTTTGTTTTCTTCAGCAACAGTTTTCAAAAAAATAAATATCATGAAAGTCGATGCCAATTATTTAGCAGAAAATATTACGCGCTTACTGTTTTCGTTAGAAACATATTGAATTTCATAAGGCAATGTACACCCCAATTTTCACGATATGAAAAAAATAATGCATGCATACTTTAAGAAAATCAATTTTGCATACAATGCATTTATTGTTTTTAAAATTTTGTTATTCTTATGTTAATTAACAAACAATCCGGACACTGGATCACGTAATCTGCCAACGTGCTAGTCCTCAGAAATAATCAACAAGACTAGCGCCGCAAGTTCTTAGTTTTGTGCCACTCACTGACAATTTAAAGGTTGTTTATTTTTTGTGTTGTGATAGTGATTTTTATGTAA
Organism: Amphibolips quercusostensackenii; assembly: GCA_032357855.1. NCBI lineage: Eukaryota > Metazoa > Arthropoda > Insecta > Hymenoptera > Cynipidae > Amphibolips > Amphibolips quercusostensackenii. Next base: position 3,130,003 of record JAUELO010000127.1, read on the forward strand.
TAAAGAATACAAGTACTTGATAAAGAACTATATTTAGTCATGCGTAATGTTAAATTATATAATTGCGATAGAGAAATAATGTCTTT
>JAUELO010000127.1:3157469-3171188 GCA_032357855.1 Amphibolips quercusostensackenii
CCCAATTTATGGATTTTTGCTATCGTGACTACACACGTGTGCACCCGTGCACTGTCCTGATGGAACAGCACTTTTTTCCGACAAATGCGGTCTTTTTTTTCTTCAAATCAATATCGAATCTGTCCAAAAGCTCTGAATAATATTAGCCGCTGATCGTTTTACCCTTCTGAAGGTGATCGATGTGAATGATACCCTAACTGTGGCCATGACCTTGTTGTCTGACAGATCCACTTTGGCCTTCTTTGATGCACGTTCACCCGAAGAAACCCACTGTTTCGATTGTTCCTTGGTCCCTGGTGTGTTTTGATGAATCCATATTTCGTCCACGGTTATGGTCGAGTTTGAGCTTTCGCGGCACCCATCTCGCGGATAGTTTTCTCATGTCCAAATATTCATGTAAAATGTGATGTACCCGCCTAGTTGGAATGCATACAGCCTTAGCCACCTCACGCACTTTCATTCTCCTATCGTCCAATATCATTCCATGGATTTTATCGACGGTTCCTGGCGTGATGACCTCTTTTGGGCGACCTGAACGTTCAATGTCACTTGTGCTGATACGACCACAATGGAACTTAGTTATCCACTTCTTAACCATTGAAATTGATGGTGCAGAGTTCCTATAGTATTTATCAAGCCTTTCCTTCGTTTCAGTTATGGTTTTTTACGCACAAAATAATGCTTAGTCAGCACACGAAATTCAATTTTTTCCAATTTCGTTAAAATTTACGAGGTTCTGTGCTTTCAATGGCTGTGAAACACAAACTAAATGACCAAGCTTGCTCAAAATTTAACAGTAGTCTATTGATAGATGACGTTGACGGGATCAGTGTTGCATTTAAACTTACTGCGCAGGAAAATCAAAAAGTCACTGACTTATCAAACAGCCCTCGTATATGAATAATTATTTATTTATGGACAATTGAATAGTTAGGAAAATCGGGTGATCATTTATTTGGACAATAAGTCAGTTATAAGGTAGGTCATTATTTTATTCTGCATAATAAGATAAGTAATTTGATACCATTTTTATTTATTACTCTTGCTGTAAGTACATAACTTTTGCAAGGAATGTCGTTTTATTCATAGTTTAAGGTAAATAAAATATTTCATCAAATTTCAACACGTTTTTAGAACTTCTTGGTCCATATCAATTCAAAGCTTTAAGATTTACACGATTTAAAGCTCTTCTAGTACAAAATCTTATCAGTAAAAAATTATATACTTAATAAAATATCGTAGAAAATTTTAAACAGTAAAATATCTTAAAGTCAAAAATACTATAGTTAAATTTTAATTGCTAAAAAAACTCAAAGTTAAATATGTCTTAGTTACATTTCAAATTATCTAGTATCACAATTCGTTTCATCGTCTATACTAGAATAAATACGTAATAAATATAGGTAAGTTTTTCTTTCGATACTCCATGTTCAGATTTGCTTTTACCCTCTCTCTTATTGGGAGCATTTTTTTCATTTTTTTGTTTCTCAAGAAGCTTCCTTTTTTTTCTCTTGCATTTTTTCTAAAGCTTTTCGTTCCCTTTCTTTTTTGAACGTTTTCTTTTCTTTGTCTTTTTGTTATTTGATTTTAACTTTCAACAATCTTGCGGTCTTTCTCAATTCTTGTTCTTGTTTTGCCTTAGCTTCTTCTTTCTGTCTGTGATAAGATCGACACTGATCAGCAGTTGCGACCGTAGGTAATAAGGTTTTTGATTTTTTCGGACTCATCCACTTTTCTTCATAGCGAAAAGAAACATTTTTTTAAAGGTGATGGTGTTCTTCAACCATTCTCTGGAAAACATATAAACTTTACGTTATTTGAAAAAAATGTTGATGAATAATATTTTTAAAGTACAAAAAATTGAAAAAATAAACTTAACCATTGTATTTGATTGAAGATTCATATCAGTTTGTATGTCAGGACGAGCATTTTCTTTGGTGGAATCTTCAGCGAGTTATGGAGTTTGATTTTCATTTAGATTTTCAACAAACGAAGACTCTTTTTCAGCAGATAAGTCTTCATCGAGTAAGGGTTTCCTACGAATATTGAGATCCATAGGAAACTTATCCGTAGTCTTATCTTCGAGTGCCAATCCACTGCCCGTACTCATATCTTGACTTTCAAATAAGCTCTTCAGACTCTCATCCTGAACAAAAGACCCATCGTCGTTTACGATCCATATTGTATTATCAGGTAATGGTACAGCTCTCGGATACGAAGAAATATCAGGATGTAGGGTTAGGTCAATTGATTTCATAATATTCGGATTCTCTTCTTGTTTACCCTATTTGAACATGCAGAATTTGATTTTAAAAATTCCAACTACAGTCAGTTTAAAGTTGGAGATTCTAATGAAAATTTATTAGAGATTGACTAATTGCAGTATTTATTAAAAAATGTGTTCACGTATACATAAGTAAATATATTGAAAATCAATTATGTAAATATTGATACATGAGTAAAATTAACAAATACATGTTGTAAACTTATTTGTAAATAAGTGTGACATAACTAAAATCAATTATAAATTTGTATAGCACAAAAACATAAATTTATCATGAAATGCCATATGAAATACGATAAGATAAAATAAAAATTAAAGTGTATATAGTGTAAATAAATAAATAAATACATATATAGTAAATTGCTAATAGTAATTAGTGTAACACCTGATCTGGAATATCTCCTTCGTTACTGAGTACTACATATTTCTTCGCTGTACAAACTTTGCACCAAAGATAGAACAGATTTCTGTCGTAGTCATCGCCTTCCCAAACACCTGAAGATTGAGCTGCCTTGAATTTTTCTACAGTTTCTGCACCGATCAAATTTTCTAAAAACTGCTGGTGCGAACATGAATCATTATCCCGTTCTACAGACTGTTCGACTAAATCTAAATCCATACTGCTGTCCTTTATCAATCTCGAAAAGTCAGCTGCATTGGCTGAAAAAGGATATAATCCGAAAGCTCTAAGCCCACTCTTTAATATTTTCACAGGATCTATCATTTCTATATCTTTCTTCAGAATGGGTGCAAAGTTTACTCTCTCGATGGAAATACCACTATTTTCCATTCGCCAATTCAAAACAGCCTTTAACCAGTTTATTTTTAGCGGGCGTAGGACTGCCACATTCATCGGCTGTAATAAAAATGTTGCATTTTGATATAGAGCTATCAGCTCGATATAATGCTCTACGAAAAAATCACTATACGCTAAAGTCAGTTGTGACTTGTGTCCGTCGACGTACAGCAGGATAGGGAATGTAATCTGCTTCTTCTTACAACATGTATAAGAAGGCCCTGTGATGTATTCATAAGAACTTTCTTGGTTCATCTAGCCATTGCTGCTGTAACCAAGGCCCAAATCACTCAGAGCAGTAGCGGATATGTTACTAGGGATCCTCGTGTAAGGATACAATACTAAAGGTGGAGCCAACTGACCGGCCACATTTCCAGTTACTAAGGTCGTGGGACATTCTTTTTCATCCCCTGTGTGTCTGGTATAGGCAGTTTTTTCATATTTATGCGCCAGCACAGTTTTTGGTTTAGGATTCAGTAAAAACGCAGACTCTGCACAATTGAACACCTGCTCCGGCTTCCAATTTGTAGGACCTTTTAATTTTAAATGTTCTTTAACACTTTTAAACCGCTGACGTAAACCTGCTTCACTCACAGCAGCTCTTCTTGCTGTCATATTCTGGGCCACATTTACTTTAATTTCCGGATGACGCCACAGAAAACTGCGATACCAATGCTTCGAAGGTCTTCCGTTGGTTAATGGTGTGTCTTTCTTCTGGGTTTTGATATATTTTTGTACACTATTTAACAGTTGGTCTTTATTTACAGAGAAACTTACTTTACTGGATGACACAATCCACTGTACGATGAGGTTTTCTTCATTAGCGCTTAGAACCGTCGCCGGGGCTGTTCTCGCATTCAGTAGAGATTAACCATTTCGCTTGTCCAATAAAATTGAGAATGGTATTTTATATTTTTTACTGGAAGCTATCAAAGATATCTTTCTATTCTTGATGCCCTCCAACGCTTTCTGCAAAGTTTCAGCATTACTTTTTCTGTAGCCCACGTTAGCACCGCTCGTCGCACCCGTGATGTTGAATACTAGAATGAAAAATGAAAACTTTTCATCGTAAATATAGTCTTACTTGAACTAGATAGATAGTAAGTAGTAGTTGAGTCTATTTAAGTTTGATTGAGTACTAAAAGAGATGAGTTGTATGTTTTGACTGTGCAATCTAACCTCAAAACCATGCATTCAAACTCATACATTCTTAAAAAAAACTACTTCAAATTCACTCTGGCTTCATTATAATGCATTACTACTAGTGATATGCCAAGACTCGACATATATTTTTGAAGGTTCCATCAATATTAGGAGTCTGAAAGAATATTTTTTGCTAACCGAAAATTGTACTCATTTAGACTCTGTACCCAAGCAGCCGGCACCCATTTTTTTGCAAACAAAAAAAGTTGAAATGAGCCTTAAAACTATTTTTATATTGTTAACTATTAATATGATTGTCCATAAATACAAAAATTTACTTACACATGCAGCAAATGTAGTTGAAAACATGCAGTGTCCGCAACGGGTTTCGTTACGCCTGAACGTAGCCACGCTGCGACGAATCGACTCTCGACAGAGCTGCCTAGCTTCAGAATTTCTTTCACACACGCGCGCTTCTCCCGGGAATTCAAACTTTATTAGGTAGAAACTATGATAGTTAATTAATATTTCATAATTTTTTGCATCGTTTGGAAGCTTATAATGAATTGCTTATAAGCGTTTTCAGAATGATTTGACCGAAAATTGGGTCCTGACCGAGAACTGGGTCCGTGACGGTATAGTCTACAGAATATTAAAATTTTTAACCCAAATGTATGATTTTTTAACAAAAGAGTTAATTTTCAACAAAAAATATTAATTTTGTACAAAAATGTGGAATTTTCAACTAAAAAAATATGATTTTTTAACAAGAAAGGTTATTTTCTGCCAAATAGTTTAATATTTAAAAAAATATTTCACTTTTGAAAATTTAAATTTTAAGAGTAAGAAAAAGACAAAAATAAATGCAATATCTGCTTTTTAAACTAACAAAATGGATTTTTTGGGCTCCAATTACAATTTATTTGTACATGTATGTTTCAAGTTATTTTAGAGAAAAATCAGGGTGGGGATTTGGCGGACAATTCCAAATTCCTGGTTTTTCCTGGTCAAGTTTTTGAAATTTCCTAATCAAATGAAAGTAAAATATTCATATTTGCCGCAAAACTCAAACATTTATTCTTATTTATCACGTTTATCCTAAACATTTTTTAAGACAACAGAGCAAAAAATTACCAAGTAACTAAATTTTGAAACAAATACTTGGATTTTTCACAAAAAAATATGAATTTTCAACAAAAATGGAAGAGTTAAAGTTTAAATTAGAAAAATTAGATAGAATACATAGTTGAATTTTAATAAAAGGAGTAAAATTTTCAATTAAATAGTTGCATTATAAACTAAAAAAATTAACTCTCAACTGAAAATGGAATAGTTACTTTTTTAGTTATAAAAATTAATTTGTAGCCTAACTCATGAATTTTTAATATAAATGAGGAATCTTCAACTGCAATAGTTGAATCTTAAACCAAAAACATGAGTTTTCGACAAAAATAATGAATCTTCATCTGAAATAGTTAAATTTTCAAAGGTAAAAAAATGAATGTTCAACAAAACAGATGGATTTTTCACCAAGTCTATAAAATATTCAACTAAGATGATGAATGTTTAAATTAAATAATTGAACTCTAGACCAAAAAGATGGATTTTTAACCAAGAAGATTGATTTCTATAAAAAAGACGAATTTTCAACTGAGAAAGATCATTTTTCAATCAAAAATAGAATAATTAAATTCTGAGTCAAAAATTAATGTTCAACAAAATAAATGAGTTTTTCATTAATGTTATGGAATATTTAACTGGTATAATAGTTACATTTACAGTTCCAAAAAAAAATAATTGTCAATCAGAAAGGAAACAAATTTTCAACAGAATATGTAGTAAAATTTTCGGACAAAAATACCCTTTTATTCAAAGAAAAAACCATTTTTTAATCAAATAGCTTATTTTTAAATCCAAGAAATGAATTTTTAATTATAATTGTAAATCTTAAAAAAATAATAATAATTTTCAACAAAAGAGTTCAACTTTCAACCGATTCATTTTATTTCCAACTTAAAAGATAAATTTTCAACTAAAATGATACATATTTAACTGGAATACTTGAATTTTTTACCGAGAAGAAGAATTTTAAGACAAGAAGATGAACTTAAAAAAAAGAGATAATTTTTAATATCTGATCAGAATAAGTTAAATTTTCATTCCAAAAAATTGCATTAAAAAAAACTAAATAAAAAAAAATAGTTACATTTCCAAACAAAGTGATTGAATTTCAACTAAAATTAAAAATCTTTGACTAAAATAGTTGAATTTCAAGACACAAAGATAAATTTTTAACTAAGATGATGAATATTTAAATGAAATTATTTAATTTTCGACCAAAAAGATGAATTTTCTACCAAAAAGATTAATTTCTACAAAAAAACGAATTTTCAACTAAAAACTAATTTTCAATAATTAAAAAGTTAAAATAATTTTTAATAAAAGAGTTTAACTTTTGACTAAGTAATTTTATTTCCAACCTAACAGATGAATTTTCAACTAAAATAATAAATATTTAACTGAAATACTTGAATTTTCAACCATAAAAAATTATTTTCAGACAAAATTGAAATTCAATTTAAATTGATGAATTTTGAACTAGAAAAGATCGATTTTAACTAAAAGTAGAACAGTTAAATTTTCAGTTGGAAAAATTAATTGTTGACCAAACTGATGAATTTTTAACTAAAATGAGAAATCTTCAACTGGGATACTTGAAATTTTCATGAAAAAAATAAATTTTGCACCACAAAAATCAATTTTCTTTAAAAAAAAAACAAATTTTCCACAAAGAACATAAATTTTCAAACAAATAGTTGAATTTTTATTTAAAAAATGTTAATTTTCAGCGAAATAGTATAAATGCCAATAAAAAATAAGAAACAGTTTTAATTGAAGATCGAACAGAAATCTATTTTCTTATGAAAAAATATTTTATGCTAAAAAACCATCAAAGCTCATCAGAGATAAAAATAACAATTAAAAAGTGGAAGAAAATAAATTTTTAACCAAAAATATAATAATTCAATTTTTTCTTAAAAATCTAATTTTTCACGAAAAAACGTATTTTCAGCAAAATAGTTAAATTTTCTACTGCAATAGGTAAATTTTTAGATAAAAAATTGATTTTCAACAAATTATTAGTTATATTTTAAACCAGGAATGAATTTTCAATTAAAATGATGAATGTTTGATAAAAAATTTATTTTTAATAAATGAGTTTAACTTTTAAATGAGTAGTTGAAATTACAAGTGAGTAAATAAATCTGTAACCTAATAAACACACTTATATACCCTAAGACTGTAGATAAAGTCGATATCAATTTTTTTTTAATTAAACGAAGTTATTTAAATAATCAAAAATTGAATTTTACTGGATCAGAAGTAAATTCCCGGTTTTAAATTAAATTCCAGCTCAATTAAATTCCCGGAAATTTCTTAGGCAAGTCGCCACCCTGAAAGTATTTATCTTACTCATATTACCAATCTTCTAGCACTTAAAAAACTCACAAAAAGTAAATGTGTACTGAACTTTCGACGCGAATATACAGTAATAAATTCAAATTAAATTCACGATAAATTAAATAATTTTAACATTAGAAATAATCAAATGAGATAGTTATAATGTAAAATTTAAATGAAACATTAAAAAAAAATATTCGAGGTTGAAGTAAGAAAATAAAATATCACTTGGGGCACCACCAATTTTCGGTCCAGCACTGGTCGCTTCTCCCAAGCAGTGAGATTTTTTTTGGTTAGTATATAAAGACCATTTCGTCCAACATACGTAGCGCGCGATATTGTTCTTTAGGAAACTGAGTTGTATGTGGTAGTATCAAGGTAGATTATAGAATTAGGTTTGTGTGCGTTAGATATAAGTGAAAAATACGTTTCTTGTGTGTAAGCTGTGTGACCTTGTGATGTAAACAAATGACTACAAATCTGGTGTTCTGCTTCGCAGTACGACTTTTTCATTTGCTTTAGAACTCATCATATTTTCCCAGACTGTCTTGGAATTTATATTCGCTGCCTCTTCACTTTTTCCCAGACTGTCTTAGACATTTTAGAGTCTCCAATTTGTTTTCGCCTTATCAAAATTTTTTAGACTGTCCAGGAATTTATGTGAGGTAAGCGTGACTCACTCGGTGAGCTAGGAAGTAGTTTGGTGGCGGGGTATAGATTTTATAGATTGAACTAGAATTCCCGTGTCGTTGATAAATGTTATTTTATATAACTGATAATCAGTAAATGAATAATGAGTTAAAACTATTTGATAATAATAGAGCAAGGAGAGTTTTTTAAAATTTATTAGGATGTGAATGTAATACATTTTTTCATTTCGAGTCCTATATTAGCGTATATAATATTTTTATAAGTATTAATTACATGAATAAAACAACTATTTCCTAATTTAGTTATTTCTAACAAGCTGCATTTCGTCAACTTTTCTCCGCACTGGAGGGTAAAGGCGACCGCAGCTTTTTATGAGAATCAAAACATCTCATGATGGGAAAATATAACGGTTAGCTTCTGCTGTATTTTATGCAGTGAAGCAATTACCTTTTAACATATTAAGCAAGAAGAATAAGTTATTCTAAATGAAAATAGTAATAGCTGTGATATAACCTCTTATTCAGCGACATTCTACTAGAAATGGGCTACACGCAAATGTTTCTATGACGCCAATACGAAAAACCCTACTCTACCAACCGGATTGAAAAAATAATATTTAACAGTTTCTTGCATGTAGCCCAGAAGATAAGTGTCTGTTCTACATTACCAATCATTTATCGATAAAACTTATGATACGCGCACCACCTAAGCACTTGTCAACTATTATCTTATTCATTAACTTATTATTATATGTTATTATATTTATATATATAATATATATATAAATATATTATTATTATATTATAACTTATTATTAACTTATGATACGTGCACCACCTAAGCGCTTGTCAACTATTATATTGGTCGCTCTTACCCCCCTGGTGAGGCCTTAATTATTTACGACACTTAATATATTTTGGACTTGAATTATGTTTAATTATTATAATTACATGATTTAATATTAGCTTATCTGTCAAAATATTACATTTTCATACTGTAAGTATTGTCATAAGTGACAAAAACTTCATATTTTTGCCAGCGGATCTTCCATTTTTCGTTGTCAAAACTGTTTACTGCATGATTTTTCTTTTACAATTTAAATTTTCTAGATTTTAGTAAGTTACACTATCTCTATAATAAAATAAATTTATTTAATGAAAAGTAGAAATAAAATTGTTAAATAATAACCATGTTATCAGCAAAGTCACCTTTGCCCCACCAGTCGTTGCTGCCCCTCCTTATACACTGATGTAATTTAAAGATAAACATGGATGGCAGCTAACTCAACAGATTAGGGGCGGTCCATAAGCCCTTTTTAAAGAATTCTTATTTTATCATCCATTTTAAAGAAACTTGCTTTTTTCGTTTTTTGCGATTAAATGCTAAATTAAATAATAAAATCTAATAAGAAAATGCAACTATTTTTGTTACATTTTTTTTCTCCGTTGCGAAGTCTACCATTATATTTTTGTTTCAGATTTCATCTCCTTTGGTTAATAATTTTACTACTAGGTTGGAACTTTAATTATTTTATTGAAAATTTAACTATCTAATTAAAAAATCATCTTTATTGGTCAACAATTTATTTATTTAATTTAAAAATTAACTAGTCTGTTAAAAATTCATTATTTTGGTTAAAGATTCATCTCTTTGATTGAAATTCAATCTTTTCAACAGCAAATTTAACTATTCCCATTTCAGTCAAAAATAGATCTCTTTTAGTTGAAGAATCAACTACTTGGTTCAAAATTCATATGTTTTGTTGAAAATTCATCTTTTTTGGTTGAAAATTCAAATATATGCTTAAAAATGAATGCATTTTGTTACAAATTTAATTTGTTCGCAATAAAATTAATTTTCTTGCTTGAAAATTCACATTTTTTGTTAAAAATTCTTCTTTTTTTATAAAATTAATTTTTTCAACTGGTAATTTAAAAATTCACTTTTTAGTTGAACTTTAATCTTTTTTAGTTGTGAATCCAACTATTTGGTTAAAAATTTATCTTTTTACTGAAATTGAACTATTTTTCAAAAAATTCGTTCCACTTTTAAAAATTAATTTTTTAAATGAAAAATGAATGAAAATTAGTACTTTGTAGTTGGAAATTAATTTCCTATCAAAAAATTTAATCATTACGTTTTTTGTAAAAATGTTTTTTTTTTAGTCGAAATTTCAAGTATTTCTTTGAAAATGTACCTATTTTGTTAAAATTTGTTTTCATTGTTATAAATTCATCGTATCGGTTAAAGTTATATCTATTATTTTGAAAATTCGTTTTTTTGATTGAATGTGAACTGTTCTTTATTTAAAATCAAAATATTTTTAGCTAGATCAAAAATTGATTATTCTATTCGAAAATTTAACTACACATTCAATTTAACATTCATGCATTTGGGTGAAAATTCAACTGCTTTGTAAAAAATTCGTCTTTTATGCTTGAAAATAAATAACAGTTTGGTAGAAAATTAAAGTACTTAGTTAAAAATTAAACTATTTATTTATAAATTTTGCTATTTGGTTAAGAATTTGATTATTTTGTTTAAAATGTAACTATTTTGTTACAAAATCATTTTTTTGTATTAAAAATTCAACTAAGCAGTTGGAAGGAGAACTACCTTATCAAAAATTTAATTTTTTTGATCGAAGGCTCATGTGTTTGGTTGAAAATTAATTTTTAAAATGCAAATGCAATTATTTCATTTTTTGATAAAAAAATAATCTTTTTTAGTTGAAAATTTAAGCACTTGGTTGGAAATCCCTGCATTTTGATGATAATTTATCTTTTTTGTGAACAATTAATATTCTTGGTCAATAAATAAATTTCTGGTTAAAATTTCAACTCTTTGGTTGAATGTGCAACTCTTTTCTTAGAAGTATTTTTCTTTTTGTTTAAAGATTTATTATTTTAGTCAAAACTTCACCTCTTTGGTTGAAAGTTGAACTATTTTGCTAAAAATTAGTTTTTTTGAGTTAAAAATTAATTTTCTTTACTGAAAATGTAATAACTATTCTATTTTTGGTTAGAAGTTGATATTTTATACGGAAAATTAATTTTTTCTAGCCGAAAATTCTTTTTCTAGTAAAATTAATCTTCTTCGTTGAAAATTCATCCTTTTGTTTAAATTTAACCTTTTTTTGATTTAAAACAAATTTTTTTTAATGAAATATTATCTTCTAAAGTTTTTGTTTATAATTTTTTTTATCAACTAATTGATTAGGTTGAACAACCATTGGATAATTAAACTGTTAAGTTAAAAATCACACTATTTATTTAAAAAAGTAATTATTCTGTTAAAAATTTGTTTTATTTTTTGTTGAAAATCAATTAATTCATGTAAAAATATAACTATTCGTCTATTTTGATAAAAAATTAAGGATTCAAATATTTTATTAAAAATTTGTTTTTTCTGTCGGTTGCAAATGAGGTTTTAACCGAAAATTTCACTGTTTCGTGTTTGGTCGAAAACAGATCTTTTTTTGCTGAAAATTTAACTACTGCGTTCGAAATAATGTATTTTGTCGAAAATTTGTCGTTTTGGGTAGAAATTTCAGCTGTCTCCTAAAAAAGTCATTTTTTCGTTTTGAAAATTCAACTACAAAATTTTTTTATATTGATAATAATAGTCTTTACGTATCGACATTCGACACGGATTTAAAATTTATTTTTTGATCAGAAAAGTGCCACATGTTGCAAAGCCTTCGCGACCCTTATCCTACGTGAAACTTTGCGGCTTTAGGCAGACCCCCCACCCCCTCCACACACAGAGTGTCATCTAATATGTGGACGCTACCTAAGAACGAAAAGTGCAGACAAATCAAATGTGAGGGAGGGGAGAGAAGAGAGAGAGAGAGAGGTGATGAGAGAGAGAGAGGGAGAGTAATGATGATAGAGAAGGGTGATGATAGAGAAGGGTGATGAGAGTGAGTGGTGATGAGAGAGAAGGTTGATGAGAGAGAGTGGTAGTGAGAGAGAAGGGAAAAGAGAAAGAGGTAACAGGAAAGAGGGAATAGGAAAGAGGAACATGAAAGGCATGGAAGGCGTGCAAAAATTAACCCTTTATGGCTCTCGGCTCTTCACGTGCATATAAAGATACAAGGATAAAGATGGAAATTAACCCTCTCAACGTCGATGGGTCCCTTGTAGGCTAAACTCGTTTCGGAAAAAATGTATCAGTGTAGTAATTGACGTTTGGACAGAGTTTTTATCGGAGAATCTTTATATGGGTCCAGAGCGTGTTTTAATTCAAACTTGTTTTCGGAAGCTTTGCAAATTTGCCTGTCTGTAAGTATCTTGATGAAGAGCAAAATAAATATGATGCATTGGGTTTCAAATTAATTTTCAACAACAAAAAAACTAATTTTAAACAAAATAGTTGAAGTTTCAGCTAAAAATATGAATTTTTAATAAAAGAGTCAAATATTTAACAACATAGTCGAATTTTCAACTAAAAAGATAATTTTTTATGCAAGAAGATTGATTTTCTACTAAAACGACGATTTTTCAACAAAATGCATGAATTTTCAATCAAATAGTAAAATTTTTAATCAAATAGAAGTTGAATTTTCAACTGTAAGACATTAAATTTCATCAAAAAATATAATAGTTACATTTTCAGTCAAATTAATTCATTTTCAACAAAAAAGTTAAATTTTCAACAAAAAATATGAATTTTCAACTAAAGTTAAAAAGTTTAAAAAACAGTGCAATTTTTAACAAAAAAGATAAAATTTTAACCAAGAAGATTGATTTTCTATCAAAAGACGAATTTTTCACAAAATAATTAAATTTTTAACCAAAAATATGTAGTTTTAACAAAAATTTAATATTTAACAAAATAGTGTAATTTTCAACCAACAGATATTTTTAACCACGAAGACTCATTTTCTACAAATAAATATGAATTATCAATAGAATACATGAATTTCCAACCAATTAATTGTTGGATTTTTAACTATAAAATATCAGTTTTTAACCAAAAATATAATAATTACATTTCCAGTTTCAGAAATTAAAAAAAAATAATGATAATTTTTAGCAAAATATTTAAATTTTTAACCTAAGGGCTAAAGTTTCAACGAAAGAGTTTAATATTTAACAAAATAGTGCAATTTTCACCAATTTTCACCACCAAGGATAATTTTGAAAAAAAGAGATACATTTTAAGGAAAAATTTGAATAGTAAAATGTTCAGTTGAAAAATATAAATTTAAAAAAAATTGTTGAATTTTAAACCAAGAGATAATTTAAAAAAATAGCTGCATTTTCAACAAAATAATTAGATTTCCAACCAAGTAATAAAATTTTTCAATTACTAGTTTAATTTTGTACTAAATAGTTAAATTATATACGAACATAGTTGATATTTCAACCAGAATTATGGA
>JAUELO010000127.1:3551411-3561710 GCA_032357855.1 Amphibolips quercusostensackenii
TCCATCTAGGCTTGCGCGCTTATTAACATCTAGGTGTTTAATTTTGCTATTCACATATTTAGGTGACAACTGTAGTTTTGATATACCAATGTAGTGATCACAATCTAGTGTCATATTTTGTAAAATTTTGTTTATGTAGATAAATCTGAAGTATGAAGCAAACATGTTGATGATCTCTGTACTATTATCGGATTTATCTCCATCGTATGACATACCAGTTAAAATATTTGACTCTTTTTTTTTGTCGTTTACAAAACGCAAGAAGTTGTTTGCATTATTTTCTATACCTGTCTTAATGATATCAATATATTTTTGATACAATGAGTCATTCTGTGCTTTACATCGCGACCTTAGAGAAGCGAATAATTCGTTATCATAAAATTTTTTTGTTTTATTATATTTTGAGGAGCTGCTTTTTTAGATTAATCAGTTTTATGATCTGAAAGTTAAACCATTTTGGATACTATAAAGTTTTCGCTATCTTTCGCGGCACATATTTCGAGATTACAAAATTAAAGTGATAGTACAAACAATTTTTTTTATCTTATACCTCTTTTCGCTCAAACTCTGCATCCCAGTTTACCTTAGCGAGATATTCATGAAAACGTAAGTAATTCGTTTTTCCAAAATCTAATACAAAATGTTTATTTTGTAAAGAGTTAGAATTTCCCGCAAGTTTAGCTTTTATTTCTGAAAGTGCTTGAAAGGAGTCACTATTAACCAAGGAATCTATACATACAACTATTTCGTTTTGAGAGTCACTAGAGAAGACTAGATCTAGTAATCCACCACGCAAATTTTTTATAGTATATAATTGCTTGAGATTTAAGAATCCAAAATTGTCAGCAATAATTTGTGCAGCTTTCTTGATGAAGCTCTTTACATTAGGTTCGAAATCTACTTTTACCCCATCGTTACTAATCGTCCAACATATACCGGGTAATTTATAGTCACCAATAGCAGTAGTTTTGCTTGTGAAAATTTAGTTGAAATATCAATAACTGATAATGCGTGCTTATTATATAGGGCAGATGCTGAATCTGGAGGGGCATATAAGGATCCAAAAACATAATTATTATAACCTGCCTGAATGTTTACAAATATTCGCCTGACTTTATTACTTTTGATCGTTATAAATTTGCTACAAAACTCGTGCCTAATTACTATTAACATTCCGATTTCCTTTTCATATTAACTTGTTAGAATATCCCTGTCTTGTCTTAAAAACTCTATATTCATTAAGCCTTAGTTCTGTATTTGCTATACCCCCATGGAGTCACGTGTCAGGAAATACCATAATGCCCCATTTTGTAACAGTTGTTTTCAAAGCGCTTTGGAGGTGATGAAGCTTAGTCCGTAGCCTACTAACATTCTGATGATATGTTTAAAGACAGAGTAAGAATAAATTTGTACGGTTAAAGTGCTCTTACGTTGCCGTACTTACTTTTTTGCAGATTAAAAGTAGAGTCCACAATTTTCGGAATTCCTTGCACGAACTTGACTTTTTTGTTTTCGTAGGCCTTGTTCCTCAATTCCTCAAGTTCCTTTTGCAGTTTTCTGTAGTGAACTCGTTGCAAAATAGTTTCATTCGCATTAAAGTGTATGTCTCCTTTATATTTTAATTTCTGTTTCAGCAGAAAGATAGCCGATTCCGCGTCTTTAAATACTACCTTTAAAGTTGTATGATCATTATTATTTTTCCCAGTCTAATGACCTTGATGCCGTCCAGACATGTGTTGGATAACTAACTGAATACCCTATTATTTTTGCCTTATTTTCATACGCTTTTGTTTCAGCACCACTTGCTGAGAATTTCGGGAAGCTAAAGAAAGTCAATGTTGTATAGGCAGTTTTGCCTATCCACAATCTCTATTACAATATCCTCTGCACTTCGAGCTGGGCTGATGGCTTTTCTATCGTGATCCACTCTTTCAAGATGACTAATACGTCTCTCACATGCAGTTTTTAAATAATGCAAATTCTTCTTGCACTTTTTATTTCCTTCTGCCAGTTGTTGATAAGATGATCAAAAATTAGACATCTTAACTTTTACCAGTTCAAATTGACTTATCAGGAAATCGTTCTTTTTGGAGATTTTATTCAAGTCAGCCAATAAGGCTTCATTATTAGATCTTCAAAAATTTTCCTCAACTTTATTTAGTCTTTTAAAGATAATATTAAGCTGAGTCAGAATTTGTGCGAAAGTAGGATCAATAAATGTATCTTCTTTCGTTAGAGTTGTACAGATGGATGAATTTTGCATCGGCGCTAGGATTGCGCGATTTGCGAGCAGAGAATTCGGACTTACTTCATTTGATTTAGATGTAAGAGAAAATATCAAACCATTAAAACTGTTCCAATAGTTTTCATGTGATTTTAGTATAAATAGCGCTTATCCAGCACACTTTTAACATTTTTTTCGTCATTTGCATCCTTAGTTGGCTGAAGTTTCCTAACTAAGGTTTCAGAGATTTCAAGAGACCTAACTAGATTTAAGGGATTCCAATAGATATTAAAAAAATGATCAGATTTAAAAGGATTTCAATAAATTTCTAAAGAACTTTAGGAAATAAGTAAAATTAAGATAAATTTCAAGGGAATTCTAGGGACTTAAGAGATTTCAAGGCATCCGGCCAGATTTAGGGATTTCGACGGATTTACAGACTACTTTGCGGAATAAATGAAATAAAAAGAAACTTCAAGGATGTTGTAAGAATTTCATAGATTTAAGAAATTTTAGTAGATTTCAAAATAAATGATAAGATTTAAAGGGATATTTTAGGATTCTGAGGAATGTAAAGAGGTTGACGAGTTTTCGAGGAATTTTCAAAGGTCTTTTTGTATATCATAAAAGACTTATAAGGATTTCACGAGAGTTTTTAGAAGATGTATATTTTATATTAGAAAACAATCTTTTAATATAATATTTCAAAAATTGCATGACACTATTTACCTACTTTTCTCAAACCTCATGCTATTATTGAGGCAATATTAAAGTTATCAAATGAGTTTAATTTCAATCTCGAAATTCTTCCGATACTATCCAGTAACGCCACTTCCTCTCTCTTATTGGCTGGAGGGGAGGTAGTATGAAAAATTGTCCATTGGCACCGGGCGCAAAAAGTCTGGTCACGGCTCTGGCTGTTGTGTTATATATGCTTAATATTTTACTCGCAATTATGTTTCTTTTGACTGATATGAATTTGACCTTACTGTATTTTCTGTGATAAAAGCAATTAAAGTGGTTCCTTTGCCTCCATTGTGTAAACATTTCGCAAATGTCGACAATTTATTTGCTCGTTGATACACTTTTACGAAAAACAATGATCTTACTGTCGAAAAATAGCCTTTTGAAACTATAAATGTCACAGTGTTCGCGATATATTCTTACCGGAAACAGTTACATCTGTGTTTGTGCACAATGCGGATCAACATTAAAGCTGCTTTCCTAACCATAGCGGTTTTACTTGATTCTATTGGTGAGTTATAAATTCAATAATTTGCTGAGAAAATTAATTTTGGATAAAAATTAGGCTACTGTGGTAGAAAATTTAACTTTTCGGTTAAAAATTACCTTTTGTTGTTAAAAATGCATGTATTCTGTTGAAAATTTGTCTTTTGTGGTAAAAAATTAATGTTCTTAGTTGATAATTCAATTATTTGTGATATGCTTCTTACTTATGGTTTTGAGGTAATAAGCGATAGCGTACGGAGGAGTGATTTGGAAAGGGCCAAAGGAGGGAGAAAAAAAAGAAATGTCCAGGAAGGTGGAAGGAGAATGTAATGTGTATCGTATAAGGCAGAAAGAGATATCTCGTGGATGAGGGATCTGGAGAGAAGTTTGCGAGGGAGGTAGAATGACGTCGTTGTTAATCGGTCGCCTTTAGATTTATATTTACCCTGAAAAGTGGGTTAGCAAAGATTCGTGTGTGGTTGTCAGGGGGGGATAGGTGATGTGAGTCAGTTTGTCTGCTGCGAGGGCTGGAATGCCAGCTGTTGCAGCGAAAATCGGCGGGCTTAGATGCAGGCTAGCCTGTTAGCGGGGGAGAGAGTGGGTGAATTTAAGTAATAAAAATAATTTCGAGAAAACTATATGTTTTAATTAAATCTTTATTTTGAACTGTTGGTTTGCCATACTTTTTACAAGTTGTTACTCGAATACGATTATGTGCGGTGATCAATGTACTTCTTGGTGAGAAACTTCAGTGATGACGCCTTCAAGAAACCTAAGGCTTGTTGCCAGCGATAGATTCCTGAAGAGAGAGAGAGAGAGAGAGATCGTGTTTCGGTTTGGCTACGTTGAGAGTTATGGCAATGGCTTGCTCGTGAGACCTAGGGCTGGATTTAAGCTGTAGGCACCTAGGACTCGGTACCAGCTGTAGCGTTTTGCTAAGGCTGCGTGAGAGTCGCGTAGAGAGGATAGAAAATGGGTGGAGGGAGATGCGCATATCGAAGTTCACTGGTGATATACTCGCAGCTCTCGTGTTCACTCGCCTTGCTGCCTTGCTGACGTTACAGCTGACGTCATTTTTATTAAGTACCTACTTTTGCCACAGTGTGGTTATCTTCTCTCTTTCTCTCTCTTATTCTAAGCTTTAATCGTTAGTAAGTAAAATCTTAAGATAGTTAACGTCTTCTGAAAAAGTGCTTTAAATTTGTCGATAAAAGAGTATCGCTCTATGCGAGGTACGTATAACATTTGGGTCGAAATTCAACAATTTAGTGAAAACGTTATTCCTTATTGACAAATCATTGTTTTTTTAGTTGTAAAAATTAATTTTCAACTGAAAATTAAAATATTTTTCTGGATCGCTCGGTCATGCCAACTGGTAATGTGGTGTAATTTAATAATAATACAGATAAATTTAATTATTTCGGAGAAATGACAGTACTCCAGTGTAATCAAAACGTAATACGTAATAACTAACTTGTAATTTGGCGTAATCCAGTTATATTCTGCAGTAATGTAGATCAGTTAAAAATTCAATAATTTGGTGAAAAATAGGTCAAAGTAGGCGACATTGAATCCTTAGTAATTTTTAGGTCATATGTCAATTGTTGCCTCCATGACAGTTTTATGTCACGTGTCCATCTTGGGCTTAATGCCAATTTTAGTCTCTGTTTTAATTTAGGGCTCTATATTGCTTTCAGGACCTATACCAAATTTAAACCTCATTTCAATTTTAGGCCCTATGACAAATTTGGTCCTCATCCCTATTTTGGGCCGTGTATCAGTTTTAGACTATATGCCAATGTTTGGCCTGATGACAAATCTAGGCCCTATATTGATTTTAGGTCCTGTATTAGTTTTAGGTCCTATTTCTATATTGAGACGTACTTCGGATAAAGAGACGGACTGACACCCAATTAACACTATAAGGGCTCCTGTCTATTCATTACAAGATAATGTTTTTAATCGAAAATTAATCCACGTTAATGAAAATAAAGAATGCTAGAGCATTAGAGTTAAAGCACTTGTGAAAATTTTTATTGCAGAAAAAATAATGAAAAATAGAAAGTTCCATTTTGCGGTCAAGCTATGCAAGATAAGCAAAAATATTAATTTTGGAAAAACGAGACAAGCTACAATAAATTTTAAATCAACAAAATATTTTGCTTAAAATATATCAGCAAATTTGCTTGGACCCATTTCACGTTAGGATACATATGTTTAGTTTAATTCGTAAAAAATAACATTGGAAAAAAATAATTAAATTTTTGGGAAAACGATACAACTTGTAATAAAATGTTTAATAACTAAATTTATTTTTTTTTTCATATAGGATACGCATTTTTTTATTATGGGAACAAGACAATGAAGCGCGAGATAAATATATGATCGAGCGCGAACCGCGAAAACTGAAAGTCACGCGCCTTTATTATGGTTGATTTTCTACAATTTGGTAAAAATGTCACATTTTTTGGATTAACATTCAACTGTTGTATTGAAAATTCATATTTTTTGGTGAAGAATTTATCTATTTTAGTAGAAAACTAACTTCTTATTAAAAATTTTACTTTATTTGTTGAAAATTCAACTAACACCTTTTTTAGTTGACAGTTGAAGTATTTTTTTGGAAATCCGTCTTTTCGGTTAAAAAATGTATTTGTTCCATCAGAAATTCAGTTTTTTTCTCTAATATAACTGCTAGATGTAAAATTAATTGTCGTTGGTGAAAGATTCAAAAATGTTGTTAAAAGTTTGTATTTTTTATGAAATTTAACTGTTTAAGGTTCAATCACTTAGCTAAAAAATAGTCCTTTATGTAGATTCATCATTTGAGTTTTCTGTTTTTCAGTATGAAAGAAAATTCATTTTTTGAAGTAAGAAATAACCTGTTGCAGTTGAATGTTCATAATATTAGTTAAAAATTCATCTCTTAGGTTAAAATTTCAACTATTGTATTCAAAGTTGATCTTCTGAAATCAAATATTTAACTAATTTGGCAAAACTTGAATTACTATGTTAAACATATATTTTTTAAAGGTTTATCTTTTGGATAAAACTTTAATCATTTTTTCCAGATTTTAATATTTTTTCGAAGTAATCTTTTTTTGTTTAAAAAGAACCGGTTTTGTGGCCAAAAGTCTAATGTTCAAACTTCTGAATATATACAAAAAAGTGAGGTCATTGTATTCAGTGAAAATTGGGGTATCTTATACCTAATAAATTGTTCAATTAATAAACTTTTTCTCTGTTGTCAGGCATGCAAAGTTCGAAATGTTTTAAAAATTCGTCATGTATTCTTTGTTTAAACATTTAATGTGGTTATAGGTCTATTAATTTTTGAAAATGGTTCTTTTTCCCTTATCATTCTTAGATACATAAACGTTTAAAAAACGTGTAAAGTAAATGAAAAAAAATTTGAATAAAACTTCTGACACATTGATGTCAGAAACTAATAAGTACTTTGGTCAAATACTTCTTTTATTCAAGAATAAATCGCAATAACGCAACATATAAACACAACAGTGGGTCAGGAGACCCGGTTCCGTGGACAAAAGTCGAAAAACACGGATACAATATGGTATACGAGTATTTCAGAAAATGATTGGATCTACTTCAAACGTGGTATCTATGGGTTTTCGAGGGTGCTCATTACGAATCTGGAGTTAGAATTTAAAAAAGGAAAAAAAACATTCAGCGGATCTAATATCGAGGACCAAAATATTGAAAAGTGTTTTAAAAAATAATGTACGTAGAATAAAACTTTTTTGTCCGCAGTTAGCTTATAGTAAGTTACCAGAGCCTAGCATAAGAGTTTTCAAATTTTAATTTATTTTTAGTTATATTTTTTATTTTAATTTTCAATTAGAAGCACTGTGGTATTTGGGGTGCTTTCTTTGTAAGTTTCCCTAGGCTCTCACGTTAAATTTTTTCTTCAACATCACCCAATAATTATGTATTGAGTAACGTTTAACACACTTTTCTTTTTATTTTGGGACTAAGGATTAACAAAGCATATGATTGGATTCAAGCTATTATAGCTTTGTAAAACATATCTTCTATGTTCGCTTTGCGGATGAAAGTTCTCCGGAGGTAAAAGATTTACCAGAAATTTCTCAAGAGGACGAATTGTTTTATTTGAACGCAGAAAGTCAGAACAAAAACGATAAGTTCTCAGGTATCCATTAAACGTTTGATATTTCAGGCGATACAAAATTATCAGATGATGTTGAAAAAAGAATTTAACGTGAGAGGCTAGGGGAACTTACACAGAATGCACTACAAACACCACAGTGTTTCTTATTAAAAATTAAAACGAAAAATGCGCTCAAAACAAATCAAAATTAAAAAACCATTGTGTTAGGCTCTGGTAACTTATAAGGAGCTTACTGCCGACAAAAGTTTTTCGTTTTACGTACATCATTTTAAAAACTGAATTTTAATATTTTTGTCTATTCTATTGGATCCGCTAAATGTCTTTTTTTTTAATTCTGACTTCAGATACGTAATTAGCGCTCTCGAAAACCTATAGATACCACGTTTGAAGTAGATACAATAGTTTTTTTAAATACTCGTTTACCATATTAGATCCGCCATTTTGTTTTTTGAAATTCTGACTTCAGATTCGGAGTCAGCGCCCTCGAAAACCCATGGATACCACGTTTCCGGTAGATATAATAATTTTTAAAAATACTTGTCCACCATATTAGATCTGAAATTTTGACTTCAGATTTTGAGTCAGCTCCCTCTAAAACCCATAGATACTACGTTTGAAGTACACCAGAATCCCGATTGAGGATTCCCCGGTTTAGTAATTCTTCGAACTGCTGATCCTCGGAGTTTCTCAGCTCGCGGAGTCGAGGAAAATTTGTAAAATAATGCCTCGCCACCAGTAGCAGAGTGATAAAAGCGGGTAGTGCCCTGAGTGCATAATTCGATCAACTGTCAGCATACGCGTCCGTTTGTTTTTGGTGTTTAGCGAGGCGTCTCGATTTCGGTTGTGTGACGCCTGGTTAAAATGCTGGAGAAAAGTAGATAACCAAACGTAAAGTGTATGAAATTAAGCAAAATGAAGTGTACATAAGCATTCAATGAGAGTAAGATGTTTTTATTGTACACGATTATTAATCCCTTATCAAAAAACTTGCAAAGAATTTATTGTTCTTTCGATAAAACCACAAAGATCATCACTGAAACAAAAGTCATTTTATTAAAGGAAAATTGGATTATTTCATTATTGTACCGATAGATCTTGGTTTTGGCCAAAAATTCAACTACTTATTGAAAAATTGAAGTACTTTATTAGAAATTCATTTCTTTGTGAAGTAAAAAAATTGTTTTTCTATAGTTAAAGACGCACGAAAATCCTAAACAATACTATTTTGTAAAAAATTCATCTTCACTTCACTTCAGAAAATTCCAACAGAAATAGTTCAAACGACACTCACTGTTTACGTTTTATTACCCCGATTTAGGATCAAGGCTATTTGCAGGCAGTCCCTGAAACTGTTCTTAAACCGGGGTTCTGATGTAGATCCAATAATTTTTTTAAATAACTGTCCAACATATTAGATCCGCCATTCTGTTTTTTAAATTCTGACTTCAGATTCAGATTCAGCGACCTCGACACCCCATAGATATCACGTTTCAAGCAGATCGAATAATTTTTTGAAATATGCGTCCGACATATTAAATCCGCTATTTTGTTTTTTAAAATTCTGACATCAGATTCAGGATCAGCAACCACAAAAAGCACATATAAGCGTCCTTGCAATTCATTGTTGTACATTTTGATGTATTTTTCGACTTTTGGCCACGGAACCGGGTCGTCTAGCCACCTGTGCATTTGTTCAAAAATTCATCTCTGCCGGGTCGAAATTTATCGATTTAGTTGAAGAATGTAACCATTGTGTAAAAATTGAATTATTTTATCAAAAATTCGTCTTTTATAGTCGAAAGTTTTGCTAATTTTTTAAATCCTCCTGTATTGAAAATTCATCTTTGATGGTAGAAAAGTCGTGTCATTTGGTGTAAATAAATGAATCAATTGTGAGTATTTTATTTTAATTTAAAATTTTATTGTTTCATTCTGTTTATGAAAAATTTTATTTAAAAAATGATGCAAGATAAAATACTGGTCTGTGAATATCAAAAGTTAGGGAAAAATCAGGGCATTTAAAAAATTAAGTTTTCCTTCCACCCTGCATCGAAGCTATATGCAGCGTGTCAGCCTATATTTATTGTCTTCTACCATAATACTTTAATAAGGATTAGAACTCATAAATTTATATTTCTTTTTACAGAATTAAGTTTACAGAGCAATCCACCATCACATTACGCTCATTCTATTGAGGAACATAGAGAAATTCGACCAGCAAGCGCTCCAGGTAATGCGAATTCAATCAGGAGAAATAATAATAATAATAATGCGCAATCCATCCACGCATTCAGGCGCGCGGCTAGGCAGATATTATCTGAGCAGGATCGCGCATACGTGGATAATATATACGAATACATGGACAACACGCAGCCAATGGCCTGTCAGGACGCAGCCGCTAAGCTCGCAGCTGCCCAGGACGGGGTCGATCAGCTGACCGCTCGCTACCCATCTTTTCCGCGCGCACAAATTCAGCGCCTAATAAATCGTCGGGCAGCCGCTCTCCAGGCCGCTCCACACGCGGATACTCAGCACGCAGTAGCTCAGGGCCTACTAAGTCGGCGGGCAGCTGCTCTTCAGGCCGCTCAACATGCCGATCTGCACGCGGATACTCAGCATGCAGTCGCTCAGGGCCTACTTAATCGGCGGGCAGCCGCTCTTCAGGCCGATCAAGAGGCTGCTTCGCATGCGGATA
>JAUELO010000127.1:3615679-3627304 GCA_032357855.1 Amphibolips quercusostensackenii
AGCACAGCACAGCACAGCACAGCACAGCACAGCACAGCACAGCACAGCACAGCACAGCACAGCACAGCACAGCACAGTACAGTACAGTACAGTATAGTATAGTATAGTACAGTACAGTGCAGCACAGTATTGTATAGTATAGTATAGAATAGCGTAGCATCAGCACAGCACAGCACAGTATAGTATAGTATAGCATTGTAAAGTCCAATATAGTATAGTTACTCGTGGATCATTTATCAGTATATATATCATTGTTATTAAAATTATATAACGTTAATTGACGTACTAATTATACATATGGTAAATGGCTGTTGGTTACTTTATTTCTGAATTCCAATCAAAATGGTAGGCAATGCTTTTATACACATTGCGGACTTTTTATTTCATCAAATGTCGATTTTTGAATGCTACATCCAAGACTATAAAGTCCACAAAAACATTATAATTTGAAATTAAGCTTTTAAAGAACTTTTTTTTTCTTAAGAAAATCATTTAGTTTTTACGAATACGGCAACACTAATCTAAGGAAATATAAAAAAAAAAATAATTTCTGGGGTTAAAAATTTCCCATATTTCAGTTAAAAATTAATTTTTTCAACTAAAAATTGAACTATTGCAGTTAAAGATTCATCTTTTTAATCAAAACCGTTCAGTTAAATGTTTTTTCTGGTTTCATTGGCTTTCTTGTGTTGTCTACCCCGGTGTCGTAAGTAGCTGTAGTGAGGTATGCCAAACAGTGCGTAGTAGCCGTCGGGCTGGGGCAGTGGGATCTAGTATAAGATTCGGTCGAGTAACGCTTCTACGGCATCTATGATTTTTCCTCAAATAAGAGAAAAGTTGCTGTAAACAAAAGGGAACGATTGCGGGAAAGGAAGAAAGTGAGAGTGCGCAGCGAGGCAGTGATGGAACGTTGGACAGGTGTTGCTTAGTTCTGCTGTGCAGGGCGTGGTGTAGCTTGTACCTGGTTTTTCGGTGCGAGCCAGGCGTCTAAGTGGCTCATGCCCTGAGTGAGGTTGGGCTGACTTGTGGAGGGCAGGAAGGGGACGCGTTTGATATCGCCCTTTATCAGTCGCTGCTAAGCTGATAAACCGTCTCCGGCGTTTGATTAGCTGATACAAAAAGCGCATTGCTACTTGCATTTAGTGGACTATTTATGATTTTGTTAGGGACTGGGGTTCTATCTAGGGCGTCCTCAAGCTTGCGAAATTTAGCGATTTCAAGGGACTGATACGTTTTAAAATAAAATCAATTTATAATAATTTATAATGAACTATAAGTATTGTGTAAACTCTATTGAATATACGTAAACGTGCACAGTTGTGAAGGTTCTATCTTTGCACGTGTACAGAGACAGTTTTCTTTAGAAATGAACAAGTGGTTGAAATAGCCAGAAGTGTAATACTGGCAATCAGTGAGTTTGAAGTGATTCAGTTAGTAGAATTTCATTACTGGTTCAACATGATTCACTGGTTACTTAGTACCGATAGTCATCTGGTCATACGCGTTGTCCTACGTGAGCTAGTTTGGTATGACACATTATTTTGAAAACATTTTGTGATGTGCTGTATGCAATGACTTCGATCATCAATAATATTAGTAGCATTTAGACACTTCCAAATAGAGATATATTACTTTAGATTCAATACGAGGAAAACTAATCAATTTTAAATCGTAATTATTTGTAATATATGTGACTATGCCGCAGGAACGTAAATTGTTAGAAAATAAAAAAAATCTTTTTATGTTAACTAGCAATTAACAATAAATACAGCCTTGACTCTATGGTATTAATATTTGATACGCATTGTGCAGATTAAGTCGCAAAAATTCTGATTTGCGTAAGGTTTAGAAAACATTGACTTATAATTGTAAAATATATTATATTTTCATAATCACCAATAGAATTGAGAACCACGGCGAAGAAGAAGACCAGAGTATAGATAACTTTCATATTTTCTAATCAATGGAAAGACTAATTAATGTATCAATGAAGAATTTGATTAACAATGTAACTAATGAATATTCTACTGCTTTATTAGCTTTTATAATCTATACTATTATTATACAGACTTGAATGTTGGTGACAGAAGAGTGAATATGTTTAGTGTCAGGCGGCGAGTGTATTTTACGGAATATGTGTGAAAGATGTGAGTGGAGTGTGAGAGTAAAAGCTGACGAGGTGATTAGGGTTGTGTGGGGTGAATGGGGGAGACAAAAATTAATTTTCAGTGCAGTTGTGAGGTGGGATTTAGTTAAATAGGAGAAGTGAGGTTAGGTTGGCAAGGAACCGGGGGAGTTTATGGTCAGGATGTTTAGGCCTTTGAGGGGGACAAGAGTGGTAATCGTAGTATTGATGTAGGTTAATGAAGAAAAGATGGTGTCTGCAGGGGCTGTAAAGTGTTAATAAAGCAAGGTAAAGAAAAAAGTTGGGGCGGTACACAGCGAGAGGCTTTAGAGATATCTGTCGGTGGCAGAAGCTATTATATGGAGAAATCGCAGTAACCGATGGAAGAGTGGGACATCGGAGAGCGAGAGGTAGTGAGCGAAAGGTGGTCAGCGAGAGTGCTGACAGCTGAATGCTAACATAAGTAGCAAATTCGACAGGAAGGACATATTTCACACTCCATGATGCACAACAGTACGTGGCTCGGTGTCGAGCGGTACTTAGGGGGAATAGAAAAAGCGTTACGCGGGGAGCAAAGAAAGCGTGAAAGTGAAAAAAAGGATCTCTTAAAGTGGAAGCGATATAGCCTAAAGAGTCCAGAGAAAAGCGTGGTAAAAAGTCCTTCCAAGGAGATAAGTAGGACACGTAGGTCAAACTTAAGAAGGAATAGAGGAAAAGTCAGAAAAGGCGATGCTAGGTATGCTGTTAGGTGAGATCAGAGGGCTGAAGAAAGAGCGTGAAAATCAAGAGGAAAGGATGAATAGGGCAAAGGTAAGGGCAATGTAATTAAGAATGGAGAGAAAAGAAAAGGCAGACAGAAGAAATTTATTGTGATTAGAGGGTTGAAGCTAAAGATTAGAAAAGATAGGCAGCGAGTGGAAGAACTCAAACAGAGCAATAAGAGAGTTAAAAAAAAGGTAGGGAAAGTCGAGCTGGAGCAGAAAAAGGAAAAAGTAGTGTTTCTGGAGTAAAAAAGCTGGGAGGAGAAGGTGGGGGTAATGCGAAATGAAAATAGGATGAAAGATAAGGGGGTTTTATCGAGCACGATTTGACAAGGAAGGAAAGGAAGTATCTAAGGGACTGGATGAGGAATAGAGGGTGGGCGATGGCGAATGGTAAGAAAACAGGGCATGGAAAAAAAGAATACACACATAAAAGTAAGGTAGAGGTATCGGTAATAGACTATGTAGTCATGAATATGCAAAGGTAGGAAAAGGCAGAAAGATTCGCAGTGGAAGGGAGCATAGAATCAGACCATTAGCCATTAGGGTTGTAGATAAGGGGAAAGGATGGCAGAAAGCAAGTTGGGGAAAAAGTTTTAACGGAGGAGAAGTAAGCTGCACGAGGAAGGTGATAGAAAAGTCTTAGGAGCAATTAGGAAAGGAACGCTTTAAAGGGGAGTAGGTGGAATGAATATAGAAGGATTATAAAACAAAAAGTAATGAATTGTGTGCAAAAAAAGGTATTCAGAAAAAAGGAGAAAGGAATAGTAAAGCCGTGGTTGGGATCGGGAACGTAAAAAGTTGAAAAGGAAGGTGAAGAGGAAGAACAAAAAGTAAAAAGAGGATACTGCGGAAAAGGAGGAGTACGTTAAAGTAGAGAAAGGGTTCAGATTAATGTGTGAGAAAAAAGAAGCAAAAAGGAAAAAGATCTGAAAGAAGATTGGGAAAGTGTAAAGACAGAGAGGGATGTGTGGAAGATAATAAATAGATTTAAAAAGCGTAGAGTAGGGATAAGCGAGAAGGTAGAGATTGACGAGTGGAGGGAGTTTTTTAAGAAATCATTTTAAGGCTCATGTTAAAAAAAGGGAGATATGAAAGTAGAAGACCGAAGGAGGCAGAGATGAAGAAGTAAAATGACTAGGAAATAGATGAAGAGATAAGGAAGACAACACAGTTAAAAGCAGCAGGGCTGGACAGGGTGAACAACAAAGCGTGGCTATTTAGTCTACAAGAGGTTAGGAAAGGGCTAAATAAGGTAGTGAAGAAAGTGTGGAGGGGTAGGACTTCCCAGGAAGGTGGAGAGAAGGGTAATAGTGCCACTGTATGAGAAAGGAGATAGAGATAGGCAGGAAAATTATAAAGGGATTAAGCTAATAAATACGGCGTATAAAGTATAGGCGATGGTGGTAACAGAAAGGCTGCAAAAGGAAGTCAAGGAAAAAGGTATATTGACGGAGACGCAAGTAGTCTTTAGGATAGGTAGGAGTACTATAGACAATATCTACGTTCTGCAGCACGTGCTGGATAGAGAATTAGCGGAAAAGGGGTCAGAAGTGTACAAGAGGAGTAGAGAAAGACAAATCGAGAGGGTATGGGAGATATATAAAGAGACGGAAGATAAGGTAAGAAAAGGAGAGGGAGTTTTTGAGAGATTCTGGATGGATAGGGGGTTAAGGCACGGGTGTCAGCTAACCCAATCGCTTTTTGCGATTTTCAACGCGGACATGAAAAGTAAGCTGAAGGCTGAAGTGGTAGGAGAAGTTAGAGTAGAAGGGGTTAGGATTCAGTCACTCGCGTATGCAGATGACATAGCGTTGCTGGTATAAAGCGAGGAGGCCTTAAAGAAGATGAAAAAGAGGTTAAAAAGATACCTGGGTAAGAATCAGTTAGAAGTAAATGCAGAAAAGTCCAAGGTTATGGTGTTTAGAAAAGAAGGTGGAAGGGATAAGGGAGGGCTGTGGAAATCGAAGGGAGAGGCGGTGCAGAAGGCGATGGAGGTACTCACACTTGTTGTTTCGAAGAAATAGGAGAATGCATAAGCACATTAAAAAGAGAGTAAGTAGGGCAAATGTGGTGATGGCGCAGGTGTTGGGGTTGAGGAAAAAGTTATTTGTTGATGATCTTAGAAGGATAATCAATTTATTTGACTAACAAGTAATGAGTGTGCTACTGTACGGAGTAGAGGTGTGGGGATAAAAAAATGTGAGAAGGTAAACAGGACACGTGAGAGGTATGCAAAGTCGAAACTGGGGTTAGAAAGCCAAACAGGCGTAATTATATCGTCAGAAGGGAGACAGGGAGAACGAGTTCAGAGATTATAACGGGAAATAAGGCGTGTAAATATAAAAAAAAAATTTCGGAAGAGGGGAAAGTAGGATGGGCAGGAAGCGTTGGTGGGGAAGAAAAACAGGTCAGGGGGTGAAAAGATGAAGATTAAGAGGAAAAAGTATTTTAGAGCAAACGGACTGCAGATGAATGAAGTGAAAAGAATGCACGAAAACAAAAAGGTACATGAGATCGTTGAGGAAAACGGCATGAAAAAATAGAAGGCAGCAGGTGAGGAGAAAATGAGTGAGTCAAGATTTAACGAGAATTATAAGTAGATATTGCCAAGGGAGGGAGCGCAGTATTTGTGTCAAAAAGGAAAGAAAGAAAGCTAGGAGCTTATAGCGAGGATGACATGTGTGCGCAAAAAGGGTTTTAATAAGTTCTGGCTTTCTAAAGAAAAGAGGATGTGTGAACTGTGCAGGAAGGGTGATGCAAGAGTGGATCGCTGGTTGGAGGAGTGTCTACAGGCAAAAAGGAGTAAAATAAGCGTGAAGGTATTAATGCATGAAAGAAGGACAAAAGGGCAGTAGCATGGGTGAAGAGGTTTTTGGGTCAGATGAAAAAATAGAGAAGAAAGGGTGTAGAGAAATAAAGAAGGAAAGATTGTGAAAAGGAGAGGAAATAGATGTGTATATACGTGAATGTTGTAAAAAATAGAAGTGTAAGCAAGTCAATTTTTGGAGGCCAGCAGGGCGAAAAATAAAAATTCATCTACTGTTATTATATATTATATTTATATCACGCATATAATTTATTTATAGGAGTGTCTTTATTTGCGCAAACAAAATATTTATTTAGTGATCATGATGTTTATTATATTTATGATTTTTTTAGACACAATTTCAAAGAGCATATACGTTATCAACTAAGATCTTTTTATATTAATTAATAATAATTAACTGTTAGTGAAGCCTAAACTCTATTGCATTAATATTCAATGAGTAAACGTGCAGAGTTGCTTAAAATTTTTAGTTCAAGCTATAATAAAGGTAAGTAGCAGTGAACTTAAAATGTTTAGATATAAAATGTTTTTACGATGAATCATTTTATAAACATTATTAAAATATATTATTCAAAAATAAATAATTACACAGCAAGACGCAATACCTATACAATGATAGAAACATTTGTTTCAATTGTTTAAAAGTAAGAAAGCAATTTTTAAATATAGTTCATTTCTGGATTAATAATATTTTAATATATAATTGATTTGCTATTATGTTTTTTTCCATGCTTACAAACAGAATCAAGAAACATCACAAACGTGTAGAGCAGCAAGATAAAAATCTTTATTCTGCTATGGACCAAGCGTCGGCCTCGGATTGGCGCTGAATACAGCGTGCTTTGTATTGTTATAATACGCTTTAAGCCTTCTTAAAGATAAGAATCGATCAATCTCGTACATACTGCAAACAAAAACTGTTCTCATGTCATAGTACGAAATTCTTGTCTGAAGATTTTCTCTTCTGAGTCATGAAATGTTATGTTAAAGATCAAGTTATGTAATATGAAAAACTTTCTTATCTTTGCCGAGACTTTAATTTTTCTTCAAACATTTGAAAAATTATACTCTTACATTCTCACTAGAGAATATATTAGATTCGTGTAAAATTTGACCCACCCCACGTTTTTGTCAAATGTATGTATATATGCATGTATAGCATGAATTTATGTATAGTATGTATGAATGTGTGTGTGTGTGTATATGTGTGTACATATGTATGTAGGTATGTTTGTCATTAGTACGATGACCTCTGAAAGAATTAAAATATCAGAATGACCTCTGGTACACTTTTTAAGTTATGAAAACTGAAGGTTAAGTTCGTTACACAGTTATTTTGGATGAAAATTCAAAAAGCTAGAGCATTTAAAAAATCTTTAAAACCTTTTTTTTCAAATAAGAAAATTCTATCAACGGTTTTTCGTAGCACTTGGAAATTTAAACTATTTATCCTCGCGATTTTTTTTTCAATAAAAAAAAAATTTCTTTTTGGAAGCCCTACAACATTATTATAGCAACTTTTTAATTTAAAAAATAAATCGAAAATTCAAATTTCAACCGCACAAAATAATATATTGGAAAATTAAAAATTTCATATTGTGGTCAAAGTATGCAAGATTCAAAAGAAGATGAGAAGACACAAAACATTCACCTAAAAAAGACCCACAAATTTGTTAGAAAATACTTTTTGAAAGAACGAGAATTTTTTTTTTATTCGTAAAAATTAATATTAAAATTTAAAAAATTAAAAATTTTGTACAAATGACACAAGCTATAAAAAAACCAAATGCATCAAAGGTGCTCACACAAAAAAGATCTATAAATTTGTTGTCAATCATTTTTCGATGAAACGCGTACTTTTTGTTTCAATCGTAAAGAATTAAATTAAAAGAAAAATTACTTTGTTAGAGAAACGACACAAGCTGTGAAAAAAATCACTGTTATTTCCCAGTTTTCTACTGGTCTCCCTGAAAAAGGAATTAAAAATTACAGTTGTGAATATTTGACTATCAATTTCAAAAGTTCTATGGATGAGCGGGGAAAGCATGAAATATGACAGACGCAAAGGTTTTTCACATTTTTTATTAATAGTGTAAACAATTGTGAATCACACACAAAGTACTTTAAAATTTTTTGCGACTGCGGTTTGGTAGCCTACTGGACATTCCTCGCTTTCTTTTGAAGTCAATTCTTCAACCGCACCGTTATGCATGTTTATTTTAACCCGTTCTGACCGCCCAATGTTAGAACTAGGTTTATATATTCCACGAAATATTGTCTGTTTGTTTGCCACTTTCTGTAATATTGCATAGACGTCACCATTGAACGTAGATAATACAATTTGTTCTCCGGTTGGCATTGGCAAAAGTTGATTCCTTGTGGTTCTCAATCGAATTGGTTTATCTGGAGGAAAAACGTATATGTAAAGTTCGAATATTTGGTCAGGATTCTTTTCAGGAGTAACTCGAATAAACCTCAGGTCTTCAAACATAAATCCAAGTATGCGAGGAAAAGTTCGCTTGATATTAGAAGACCTGGACCTGGCACGAAGAGGAGGGTCGGCAGGAGAAGTCTCGTAAATAGAATGATGTCTGGCAGGAGAAGACACGGAAGGAGAATTAGATCTGACAAGAGAAAGAGACCTTCTTGCAGAATGTCTGTTAGTAGAAGACAAAGAAGGTCTACAACGAGGCACATTAGGAATAGGTTCGCCATTAGGCAAACAATCAAATTGTGAACTCAAGTCTGCAACAAAAATGCAGAGGATTACATTTCTCTTAAATCACGTAATCATATGTTAGTATGTTATGAGTTCTGAATGTGGCTGTAATCATAAATGTATTTTTTAACATTGTTGTCAACTGTTTGTCACGTTTCAAACACTCGATTTGTGAACTTAAGTCGGCAATGAGAAGAAGAGAATTATATTTTTCTTACAGCACATAATCGTATGTTGGTATGTTAAGAGTTGTGAATGTTGTTGTGATTGTCAATGTAGTTTTCAGCACAGTTGTGAAGTGTTTGCCACGTTTTTATTCGTCGAAGTTTACGTATATTAGGGAATCGCACATAATATTCGGGTGGTAAATTAAAACAATTGACATATAAATTCCCCTTGGAATTACTTATGGATTCTACGTCGATTTTTAAATCGAGCTTTACGTGTAATAAAATAAAGTATATTATACCTTAGTATAATATAGTATATTATGATGTGCGGCAAGATTAAAAAAATATTTACTTCAATTTCTAGATATATTATATTTTTATATTTACCAATAGAATTGAGGATCACGGCCAAGAAGAAGACCAGAGTATAGACAATTCTCATATTTTCTAATCAGAGGAAGTACTGATTAATGTATCAATGAAGAATTTGATTAATAATGTAACTAAAGCATATTCTACTGCTTCATTAGATTATATAATCTAAACCATTATATATTATATTTATGTTATACATAATATCTATCTATAGGAGTTTTTTTAGTCGAGCAAAAAAACTAATTTTTTAGTAATTTTAATGTTTATTATGTTCATAATTTTTTCTTCAGATATGATTTTAAGGGGCGTATACATTATCAACTAAGATTCTTTAGTAATAATTAATAATAATTAACTGTAAGTAAAGCCTGAACACTATTGCATTAATATTTTATACGTAGACGTGTAGAGTTGGGGAAAATTTTTAGTTCAAGCTATAATAAAGATTTGTAGCATTAAACATATGTAACATATGAAACACATGTTTCAATTGTATGAAAGTGAGAAGCCAATCTTTAAATACAGTTCATGTCTAGATTAAAGATATTTAAGTATATGATTGATTTCGTATTATGTTATTTTATACTTACGAACAGACGCAAGGAACATCAAAAACGTGTAGAGCAGCAAGACAATAATCCTTATTTTACTAGCAACCAAGTGTCGAACTCTTATTGGCGTTGAGTAAAGCGGACTTTTATTATCATACTATGCTATAAGCCTTGGTCGAGATAAGGATGGCTCAGTAAACAGACGATAAATAACAATTATTCTAATGTCCACAGATTTTCTATTTAAATAAGTAATATATTATGTCAAAGATCAAGTCACGTCATATAAAATACTTTCTTATCTCTGCTGAGACTGAAATTTTTTATTGAACAAGTAAAAATTTATATTTTTACATTCTTATTTGAGAAGGTATTAGACTTGTGTAAAATTTGACTACCCGACCGTTTTTGTCAAACGTACACATTTTGAGACCATCTGAACCCAAAAAATTGGTTCTTATGAATGTGTATGTATGTATATCTGTACGTATGTCTGTCTATTTGTGAGCACGATAACTTTTGAAAAAATTATTCTATCAGATTGGCCTTCAGTACACTTTTTACATTTCGGGAACTAAAGGTCAAGGATTTTAACCAGTTATTTTGGATAAAAATTCAAAAAGCTAAAAGGTTTAAAAATTTTTGAAACTTTTTTTCAAATAAAAAAATTCTATGAACGGCTATTCGTGTTACTTGGAAAGCCAAAAAATTTATCCCTACGTTTTTTTTTCAATAAAAGTAAAATTATAAGAGTTACGGCATTTTCAAACATTCAAAAAAACAAAGGAAAATAAAGATTTCAAGATAAAAAAAGGCACAATATGAAAAAAATCAAAAAATTAAAAACGTTTCTTTTCGAAAGGCCTATAAGATTATCATAACAACTTTTTGAATTTTCTCGAAAAATCGAAAATTTGAACTTTAATCGCATAAACTACAATCAAAAATGAAAAATTTAATTTTGCTTTTAACTACACAAGATACAAAAAAATATAAAAAGACATAAATCGTGCAATCTAAAAGAAACCTACGAATTCGTTCTTAATTATTTTTCGATAGAACGCGCAGTTTTTTTAAATAAAAATCAAGATGATAAGTGAAAAAATTAAATTTTTGGACAAACCACACAAGCTATGACAAAAATAAATAGTCAAAAGTTGTTCACCCAAAAAAAGATCTATGAATTTGTTATCAATCATTTTTTTAAAAGAATGGGTATTTTTAGTTTTAAACGTAAAAAATGATATTAGAAATAAGAAAAATTACATTTTTATATATATAGCTATAGAGTATAGAGTATAGCTATAGAGTATAGCTAAAAAAAAAGATAAATTGACAAAATCTGTGCACTAAGAAAGGATCTAAATTGATTTTTATGATAAAAATTTTCTCATTCTTATAATTTAAAGTTGATGTGAGAAAAGAAAAGATGTGTTGATTCGAGATGAATCGATTGACCTATAATATTGATACATTTTATGGAAGAGTAAAAAGCTATGGCAATTTCAAAAAAGTTTGTGGAAATTATTGTTTTGTTGTAAGTTAAAAATTTATTCATTAAAAATAATGCCTTTTATTTTAAATGACGTCAATAATATGGTAATTGTTAAAATCATACAAACACTTTTTTGCTTCAAAGGGAATTGAAAATTACAAAACTAGAGTTATAAACCTTTGACCATTAATTTGAAAAGTTTTCTGCATATGTGGGGCAAGCATCAAAGCTAAGAGACGCGCAGGTCTTTTACATTCATTATTAACAGTAAACAAAATTATGGTTCACAAACGAAACACTTTGAAACTCTTCGCAATTGCATTTCGGTTGCCTATTGGACATTCTTCGCTTTCTTCTATGGTCAATTCTTCAACCGTGCCGCTGTAAATGTTTATTTTTGCCCGTTTTGACCGTTCTATGTTGAAAAGATGTTTATATATTCCACGAAAATTCATTTGTCCGTATGATAATAATTTTTCCAACATTGCATAGACATCACCATTGGACGTTGATAATACAATTTGTTCTTCGGTTGGCATGGGCAAAAGTTGATTCTTTTTGTTTTTCAATCGAATCGGTTTACCTAGAGGAAAAACGTA
>JAUELO010000127.1:3733699-3748067 GCA_032357855.1 Amphibolips quercusostensackenii
TATTACTTTCTTTTAGTTTAATTTAGTATTTAATGATGAGGAGAACGAATTTACTTAAGGTTCTATCGACCTAAGAAACACATTCTTATCCAGACACTTGCGCTTCGCGCTCGATACTTTATTTAAAAATCATTTTAAACTCGCTCCCCACGCTCGTTTCTGTGCAGCGTATGGTAAAAACAAAAAAGTTTGAAAAATGAGCTGCTTACGGTACGCGATTTAGTCATCGCGCTTCGCCCTCCGAAATACATTTATCGTTTGCTTTGCTTTTCAAAATAACCGAAGAAGATAAATTTCTAACCAAATACTAATTAATTAATTTTTCGTTTAATTTTTAACAAAATAAAGGAATTTTCAAACAAATTATTGAAGTTTAAACTGAAGAAGATAAATTTTGAATCAAACATGGAAATATGAAGTTTTCAGTTTGAAAAATCAATTTTTACCAACCAAAATTTTAACAAAATAGTTAGAAAAAAAAGAATTTTCAACATGAATGGTGAATCATCAACCTAATAGGTTAATTTCCAACAAAGTAGTTCCACTTTCTACTAAGTAGATAAAGTTCCAAGCAAAATAAATGAACTCTAAAAATAGATGCTAGTGTAACCAAAAATTACTTCAATTTGAGTGTGAAAACAGCTAAATTACATAAAAAAATACGAATTTTCAACAGAATAGTATCATCCTCAACCAAAAAGAACTACGCGTGCTATCAAAAAGTAATCGCTAACAAATTTGTGAATCTTTTTTAAACGCATACTTTTTGTTGATTTATTTTTCTTTCATACATTGCGTCGTTTTTCCAAAAATTATTTTTTTTTCATTGTCAATGTTATTTTTCACGATTAGAACAAAAATTTTGCAACTTTTGCCTTATTTTGCATAGTTTGGCCGCAAAATATAATTTTTGATCGTTCATTATTTTTTGTGCAATCAAAATTGAAGTTCTCGATTTTTCAGAAAAATGCAAAAAGTTGTTATTTTAATTTTGTTAGGTGTTCAAAATGCAACGTTTTTCTATCTTTGACTTTTTTCATATTGTGCGTTTTTTGGCCTGAAATGTTCATTTTCATTTGTTTTTTTGGATCTTGAAAATGCTATAACTCCGGTAATTTTAGTTTTATTAAAAAATTTGTGAAAATATATTATTTGTCTTTTCGCGTCCTACTTACAACCGTACATAGAATTTTTAATCCTAAAAAAATTGTTCTTTTGAAAATTTTCAAAATGTGATCACTTTTTGAATTTTTATCCAAAATAGGTGGCTAACGAACTTGACCTTCAGTTCTTAGCACTTAAAACGTATACCAAAGGCCAATATAATAGACAAATTTTTTTAACAGTTATCGTGCTCACAGAGAGACGGACGTACAGGCAGACAAAAATACATACAGACAGATACATTCGTAAAAACCTGTTTTTCGGTTACGGGATTTTTCAAAACGTGAATATTTGACAAAAACCGTGAAGGGGGTGGGGAAATTTTATAAAAATCTAATACATTCTTATTATAGGATGAGAATGCAATGAAACGATGCAGGCGGAATAAAAAGGAGTGTAAGATATAGCAATATTTTTGAAGATGATGTTAAAAAAAAATTTTTAATTTACGAAACAGAGTTCTTAAGTCAACTTACAGAAAATTGCAATCAGTTTGAAGGAGATATTAAAAATATGTAAATATTTTTTTTAAATATGTAAGAAATATGTATACTAGATATGCTATCTTGTAAAGATTTTGATTGAAATCACTTATTCCATCAAAAATCTTTTTAAATTATTTAAAAAAAATTTTTAATATTATGAAAAATCTATAAGATTTTAATTCTCATTGAAATTAATAATGCTATCAGAAAAATTTACAAGTCTTTTTGTAATGTACTAAAAAACTTTTTCTAAAATTTATTTTAAATTTACAAAAAATGTTAATTCAAATCTTGAAAATCCTTTTTGTTTTCTTAATTTTGGTCTAATCAAAAAATCTTATTCAAATAACTTTGAAATATATTAAATATCAAGTAGAAAATTTTGATTTAAATTACTTAATATAGCAGAAGAAAATTTTTTTTTTTTTAATAAAGTTTGAATGTTAAAAAGCATATAACCTCTAATTTTTTTATTATAATCAAAAGTGCAATAAGAATAATTGTCAAGTTTCTTTAAATATGTACCAAAAATGTCAAAAATTTCTGTAAAATTCCACAAAAAAATTCGTGTCTCATGAAAAAATAATTATTAAAAAATATGTAGCACTTTTTTGGGTGAACAACTTCTGCCTAATTATTTTCTTTGTAGCTTGCGTCGTTTGTCCGAAAATTCATTTTTTATTTTTGATGATTTTTTTACAGATAAAGCAACAAATATGCATCCTATCAAAAAAATTAATTTTTCGACCCTTGTATCGCTCATCCTAAAATTTTTATTTATCTTTTTTAACGTCATTTCTTGCAATTAAAACAATAACTACGCGTCCGGCCGAAAAATGATAACTAAAAAATTTTCAGTTTCTTTTTTTATAAACAATTTAGACAAAAGGTGTTCATATGAAATAACAGTTTAAGACAAGTATATTTACTATTACATTAAAAAAAATTTCTAAAGAGTACAAATACTAGCTTTTAAAACATTTAAAATATAATATAAAATTTGAAAGGACTTTTAAAAAATGATTTGAAAGAAGATTATTGTAGTTATTAAAAAAGAATCTGGAAAACGTCAAGGCGATTTTTTATTCTTGAAATACTTTTTTTTAATTTTAGGAAAAGTTAGAATCATTTCAGAAAATATATAGAAATATTGTAAAGAATTCACTAATTATTTAAAATTGAAAAAGACTTGAAAAAATTTAAAATAAAATGTAGACCTAATGAAATTTTCAAAGAAAAAGTGCAGAAGAATCTCAATGAATTTAAAAGATTTAAAGATGAAAATAAAGATTTTTTTTGTTGAGATTTCTTGAAAAATTCTAAGTGATTTCTTATTTTAAAAAATTATCCAGAAGATTATAGGTCAACTTTAGGAATAATTTAAGTCAATTTTTAAAATATAGATTTCAAAGATTTTGAAAGATTATTTTTACCGTCAGTAAAGTAAATTTGAATAAATAAAGTTAGATAGATGAAGTTATAACAGATAAAGATAGTTACAAATAATTTTTTTTCATTTAGAGGCAGTAGCTTGTAAGTACAACTTTTTCGAGTTAATATAACAAAATTTTTTATTTTGTAAGTGCTTTGAATATAAATTGTTTAATTTTGTTTAAAAATATCTAAATTGTGAAGTTGGGCTTTATTTTAAAATATGTAAAGAGTGTATCAAAAGTTTTTTTCATCCAGTTTCAAAAAAGACTAATGCTGGAACGCATGTTTCGTCTCATTTCATGATAATTCACTTTCTGTGTATGATAAAGTTTTCTTTATTTTATAGGATTTTACAAAATTTTAGAAAAATACCAGTTTATCTTGAATGATATTTTGAACCTGTAGGAATTTCTACAAAATTGAAAAATATTTTATAATTTTCAGAAAATCTTTCAAAGTTAAAAGATATTTTTAATATTTCCGATACTTCTAAATTCATAAATATTATTAGAATTGACTTAAATTATTTTTAAAATTGACCTATAATTCCCTAAAAAATTTAAAAAAATTAAAAATTACTTAAAATTACCTTGAAATTTTCCAGATTCTTTTTTGATTACTAAAATGATCTTTTCTAAAATTATATTCGAAAAATTTCAAAAGCTAGTCTTTGTACTTTCTAGAAACATTTTCAAATGTTTCAGAATCTTATTAAATTGACTTCAACTATTAATTTTTAGAATACAAAATTATCAAAAATTATCCCAGGAATTATAGAAAAAAAAGGTATTTCCTTTAAATCTTTTAAAATTTCCAAAAAGCTTCTAAATTATTTGTTGAAAATATAAAAAATCTACATTTTCTTCAAATTTTTAGGCATTTCTTAGAGATTTGAATTTTTTCCAATCTTTTTAAAATTTTTAAAACTTTAAAATATCTTTCAAAATAATTTAAAGTTTCCTTAAAAAAAATTTAATGTAAAGAAACTTGGTCTAAACTGATCTTTTTTATATGAACAACTATTGTCTAAATTGTTCAAAGAAAAAAGAACCAAAAAATTGTTATTAAACATTTTTGATAGGACGTGTAGTTATTGCTTCAGTCGCAAGAAATGACGTTAAAAAAGATAAATAAAAATTTTTTGAAAAGGATTACAAGGTTTAAAATTTTTTTTCATAAGGTGCGTATTTTTTGTTTAATTTGTAAAAAAGAACATTAAAACAAAAAATGAATTTTTCTGCAAACGACAAAAGCTACAAAGTGAATAAATAGAAAAAAGTTGTTAACCCAAAAAAGAGCTACATATTTTTGATAATCATTTTTTCATGAGACACGCAGTTTTTTTTAATCATGAAAAATAACATCAATAATAAATAATTAAATTATTGAACAAACGACATAAGCAACGAAAAAAAAATTATAGACAAACGTTGAACAACTAAAAAAGACCTACATATTTATTAATTTTTTATTCTTAACTTATTTCTAATTGTTTAGTTAGCTTAA
The DNA here is from genome assembly GCA_032357855.1 of Amphibolips quercusostensackenii. Classification (NCBI taxonomy): domain Eukaryota; kingdom Metazoa; phylum Arthropoda; class Insecta; order Hymenoptera; family Cynipidae; genus Amphibolips; species Amphibolips quercusostensackenii. The sequence continues at coordinate 3,738,289 of JAUELO010000127.1, forward strand.
GGCAATAATTAATTAAATTTAACAGAAGGAATTGCTAAAACAATTTAATTCTAATAATAAAAATATTGTCTTAAAATAATGCTAGACATCTGCAGTTTTTTAAAAAAATTTTATATGTTTTCGACTATTCAATATGAGTGAGGTTATAATTATTTCAAGTAAACAAACATAATTGTTTCACCACGTCATAATTATTTTTCGTAAAATTCTCTTTGAATGATGCTAGAAAGTTGCGGTCTCTTATAAAATATTCAACTTTTTTTTTTGCTTTTCATTTAGAGTGGTGTAATAATTATTGCAATTTAGTAAAAATAATTGTGTTATCAAATTAATATTACTTCTAACTATTTTTTTGTATAGTAAGGCTAGATAGTTGAAGCTACGGTTTTCTTTAAAATTTTTCACTCATTGTCAAATTTTCACTTGGTCCTGCTGAAAGTAAGAGGATTACAAAAAAAGATTTTAGGGGACAGAAGAAGTTCTAGCTATTCTATCTTTCCTAACAAGTCACTTTGCATTTCTGAAAAGCTATCTTTTCTTATTCCCAATCTCGATCATTTTCTATCTTTTTCTCTATCTATCATGACCAAGGACTCTTATCTTTTTTGATCCCTTATTCTATATCTCAATTACGTATTTAATTTTTTATTAATCTTTTTCTCTATCTTTCGAAACGTGCATTTTCATAAACCTACACAAATATTAAGGATAAAAAGAGATAGAGAAAATGTATCCTATTATATCTTTTTATCAATCTAAATTCGCATCTATCTTTTTCAATCTCCTCTTTTCTATCTTTTATTATGCTTTATTTGTCCACGCCAATATTTTTATATCTTTCTATCAACGTAAGTTTACGTCTTTCTTTTCCAATATTCTTTTCATTATCATTTTTTATCATAAAGATTTAAAATCATTCACAAATATAGAATCTCCACCTTTTTACTTCCAGCAGGGCAGGATAAGATGAGATCGAGAAAAGGATATTGAAAAAAATAATAGAAGTTTAAATTGATAGAGAGATAAAAAAAGATAGACGTGGATAGATAAAGGATAAGATTATATAGAGAGGAGATTGAAACAGATAAAAAGATTTTCGATTGACAGAGAGATAGAAAGGCATTAACGTAGATAAAATCAGGATGTGAGAGGATAGAGAAAAAGATTGAAAAAGATAGACGTGAATTAGGATTAACGAAAAAATAGAAAGGATTGATGTATATAGATCAAGGATAAGAAGAGATAGAGGAGGATAACAAGAATTTCGACTAATAGAGAGATAGAAAAATATTGATGTTGATAGAATCAAAATAGAATGAGGTAGAGGAAAAGAGATTAGAAAAGAAAGACGTAAACTTAGATTAAAAAGAGATAGAAAAGAATTGACGTAGACAGATAAATGATAAGAAGAAATAGAGAAGAGAAGATTGAAAAAGATAACAGGAGTTTAGATTGATAGAGAGATAGAAGGTTATTGATGTTAATAGTATCAGGAAAGGATAAGATAGGGAAAAGGAGATTGCAAAATAAAGACGTCAATTTTGACTGACAATAATATAAAACAAGATTGAAATGGACATATAAAGGATAAAGAGAGAGAGAGAGAGAGAAGAGAAGATCAAAAAAGATAACGGGAGCTCAGATTGATAGAGAAATAGAAGGATATTGATGTTGATAGAGTCAGGAAAGGATGAGAGAAAGAAAATAAGATTGAAATAGTTAACGGGAGCTTAGACTTATGGAGAGATATAAGCATATTGATTTTGATAGAATTAGGAAAGCATAAGATAGAGAAAAGAAGATTGGTGAAGAGAGACAGAAATTTAGATTGACAAAAATATAAAAGAAGATTAAAATAGATAAATTAAGGATAGAAAGAGACAGAAAAGAGAAGATTGAAAAATATAACTGGAGCTTAGATTGATAGAGAGATAGAAGGATATTGATTTTGATAGAATTAGGGAAGCATGAGATAAAGCAAAGGAGATTGGAGATGAATGACGTGAATTTAGATTCACAAAAATATAGAAGAAGATTGCCATGGATAGATAAAGGATAAAAAGAGAGAGAGAGAGAAGAGAAGACTGAAAAAGATAACGAAAGCCTTGATTGATAAAGAGATAAAGGGATATTGACGTTGATAGTGTCAGGAAAGGATGAGATAGGGAAAAGGAGATTGCAAAAATACGACGTCAATTTAGACTGACAAAAATATAGAAGATTAAAATGAATATATAAAAATGGATGTATGAAGAATAAAAAGAGAGAGGAGGGGAGATTGAAAAAGATAATAGGAGCTTAAATTGATAAGAGAAGGATATTGATGTTGATAAAGTCAGGAAAGGATGAGATAGAGAAAAGGAGATTAAAATAGTTAACGGAAGCTTAGAATGATGAAGAGATAGAAGCATATTGATGTTGAGAAAATTAAGAAATAACGAAATAAAGAAAAGGAGATTGGTAAAGAGAGACATGAATTCAGATTGACAAAAACATTGAAGAAGATTTAAATAGATAGATAAGGCATAAAAAGAGACAGAGAAGAGACGATTAAAAAATATAACTAGAGCTTAGATTGATAGACGGAACGTAAGATATTAATATTAATAGAATAAGGAAAGCATAAGATAGAGCGAAGGATATTGGAGAAGAAAGACGTGAACTTAGATTTACAAAAATATATATAAAAAGATTGCCATAGATACATAAAGCATAAGGAGAGACAGAGAAGAGGGGATTGAAAAAGTAACAAAAGCTTAGATTGGTAAAAAGATAGAACGATATTAACGTTGATAGAATCAAAAAACGATAAGATAGAAAAAAGGAGATTGCAAAAGAAAGACGTGAATTGAAACTGTTCAAAATATAGAAAAAGATTGACATGGATAGATAAGAAATAAAAAAAACAGAGAAGAGGAGATTAAAAAAGGTAACGCAAGCTTAGATTAATAGAGAAATAGAAGGATTTAGATATTGATAGAATCAGGAAAGGATGAGATAGAGAAAAAAAGATTGAAAAAGAAAGACGTGAATTTAGATTGAAAAATGATAGAAATGATTAATGTAGATAGATATAGAATAAGAAGAGGTAGAGAAGTGGTGACAGAAAGAGATAACGGGTCTTAAAATTGATAGAGAGATAGTAAAATATTATCGTTAATAAAATCAGGAAAGATTGAGGCAGAGAGACGGAGATCAGAAAAGAAAGACGTAAATATAGATTCACAAAAATGTAGAAGAAGATTGACATGGATAGATAAAGGATGAAAAGAGATAGAGAAGCAAAGATTGAAAAAGGTAAGAGGAGTTTAGATCGATAATAAGATAGAAAGATATCAAAGTTTATAGAATTAGGGAGGGATATGATAGAGAAATAAAGATTTAAAAAAGAGACGTGAATTAAGAATTGACAAAAAGATGAAAGAAATGGATGTACACAGATAAAGGATTATAGGAGATAGAAAGGTGGAGATCAAAAAAGATAATAGGAGCTTAGATTAACAGAGAGATAGAAAAATATTGCTGCTGATAGAATCAGGAGAGGATAAGGTAGGGTAAAGGAGATTGCGAAAGAAAGACGTGAATTTAGACTGACAAAAATATTGAAAAAGTCTTATATGGATAGATATAGAATAAAAAAAGAAACATAAGAGGAGATTGAAAAAGATAACAGGAGCTTAGATCAATAGTGAGATAGAAGGATATTAATGTTGATAGAATCAGGAAAGGATCAAATAGAGAAAAGGAGATCGGAGAAGAAAGTCGCGAATTTAGATTGACAAAAAGATGAAAGGGATAGATGTTGATAGATAGAGGATAAGAAGAGATAGAAAAGAAAAGATTGAAAAGGATAAAAGGAGTTCAGATCGATAGAGAGATAGAAATATATTGACGTTAATAGAATCAGAAAAGGATGAGATAGAGAAAAAAAGATTTCAAAAAAAGACGTGAATTTAGGTTGAGAAAAAAATAGAAAGAATTGATGTGGATAGATAAAGGATTGAAAGAGATAGAGAAGTGAAGATTGAAAAAGATAATGGGAATTTAGATTGATAGAGAAATGGAAAAATATTGACGTTAATATAATCAGGATAGGATGTGATATAGAAAAGCAGATTGGAGAAGAAAAACGTGAATTTAGATTGAAAAAAATATATAAAAAGATTAATATGGTTAGACTAAGAATAAGAAGAAAAAGAAAAGAGGAGATTGAAAAAGATAACGGGAGATTAGATTGATACAGAGATAGAAGGATATTAATGTTGATAAGATCAGGGAAGGATGAGACAGAGAAAAGGAGATTGGGAAAGAAAGATGTCAATTTAGATTGTAAAAAATAAGGAAAAAGATGAAAATGTGTAGATAAAGGATAAGAAGAGACAGAATAGAGGATATTAGAAAAGACAACGGAAGCTTGGATTAATAGAAAGATAGAAGGATATTGATGTCAATAGAATCTGAAAACGATGAGACAGGGAAAAGAAGTTTGGAGAACAAGGACGTAAATATAAATTTACAGAAATGAAGAAAAGATTCACATGGGTGAATTAAGAATGAAAAGAGATAGAGAAGAAAAGGCTTAGAAAGATAACATGACTTTAGATTGATAGAGAGATAGAAAGATATTGACGTTGATAGAATCAGGAAAGGATGAGATAGAGAAAAGGAGGTTGAAAAAAAGACGTTAATTTATGCTGACAAAAATATATAAGAAGATTGAAATGGATAGATAAAGGATAAAGAAAAAGAGAAGAGGAGATTAAAAACGATAACGGAAGCTTGGATTGATGGAAAGATAGAAGGATATTGACGTTAATAGAATCAGGAAAAGATTATACAGAGAAAAGGATATTAAGGAACAAAAACGTGAATATAGATTCACAGAAATGTAGAAAAAGATGGACATGGATAAATATATGATAAAAAGAGATAGAAAAGAAAGGATTAAAAAAGATAACATGACTTGAGATTGATAGAGAGATAGAAAGATATTGACTTTAAAAGAATCAGGAAAGGATGAGATAGAGAAAAGGAGGTTGAAAGACGTAAATTTATACTGACAAAAATATATAAAAAGATTAAAATGAATAGATAAAGCCTAAGAAGAGATAGATATGAGAAGACTGAAAAAGATAATAAGAGTTAAGATTGATAGAGAGATAGAAAAATATTGACGCTGGTAAAATCAGGATTGGATGAGGTAGAAAAGAGCAGAATGGAAAAGAAAGACGTGAATTCAGATTCATAAAAAGATGAAAAATATTAAAGTGGATAGATAAAGGATAAGATGAAATATAAGAAACAGTATTGAAAAAGATAGACGCGAATTTAGATTAATAAACAGATAGAATAGGATACATTTTCTCTACCTATTTCTATCATAGAGATTTAAAATGATTTAAAGGAAAAGAATCTCTATATTTTTACTTTCAGCAGGGAGAGAAAGAGAATACTTATGCAATTCAATAAAAATAATTGTTAAAACAAATTATTATTGCCTATAAATATCTTCTCTTATACTATTGGTAGAATGTTACGAGCTTTTCTGAAAGTTTTAAACTTTCTTTTACTTTTTGGTTAAAAGCAAATGATAAATATTAATTATAATTTAAAAAATCATTCTCCCTTATGTCTGTTTATTATTTGTTCGTGACTGAAATACCAAAGGAATGTTAAAATTGTTAGAAGATACCGCAACTTTTTGGCAATTTTATAAGAGAATATTAGTAAAAATATTAATACATTGTTTAAATAATAATTTCTGTTGATTTACATTAATATTTATCTCGCTCTGATTCAAAAAGGATAACAATGTGAAATTTCTTTAAAAAACTGCATTTTTTAAGCATTGCTATAGAAAGAGATAGTTATAAGAAATAATGTTTCGTGTAAACAATTAATTTTTTTACATTGCGTTAATTATTATCTCGCTCTTAGTAAAAAGTAGACAAAGAGTTAAAAATTTTTGGTTTAAACATCATCTTATTAGCATTTTTCAAAAAAAATATTTTTAAAAATAATAATAAATTGTTTAAACAATGATTTTTCTCAACTTAGGTCAATGACGACTTAACTTTAATTAAAAAGTAGAAAAAAAGGTAAAGATTTCAGAAAAAACTGCAACAGTCTAGTATTATTATAAAAAATAGCTATAAACAATATTGATTTGTTCAAATAATTATTTCCACTCATTTTAATTATGCACTATTTTACTCCAAGGACAAAGTGAACAACGACTTGAAAATCTAATAAAAAGTCGCAGTTGCTAGCATTATTAAATGAGTATTTTATTAAAAATCATGATAAATTGTTAAAACAATTATATCTGTTAGCATTAATAACTGTAACCTTACTTTAATTAAAAATTTTACAAAAAGGGAAATTTTTTTTTTCAAACCGCGACTTTCTATCTTTATTTTAAGAAAGTATTGGCTCAAAAACATGACAAGTTCTTTAGACAAATTTTGTCAATATCTACTTATCAGTAGAAAGTATCTCTTCATGTATAAAAAACAATTTTTATTATAAAAAAAAAACATCAAAAAAATCATAAATTATTTTTATTATAGTACTAGATTAACACAGAAATCTGGTGAGTTTCGTATTTTTCCTTCAAACAACAACTTATTTGACAAATTTCTTTGAAAAAAGTTTTTTCATTTCTAAAACATTCACAAAAAATACCTACTTTCTCCATGAGATAGACTTCACTTTCTTTATTTAGTCCCATATTTTTCAGAATTTCGCGCTTATTTGAAAACCATATTCGGTAAGCTTTATGCAGGACATGATTTTTATGGCAACGAGAATTTTTGCAAATACATCAAGTTTTTTAGCATTTTGTTAAACCTTCCGTTGTTTTTAAAAAACTTGCAAAAATTAACTTATAGAAAAAAAAATTCTTATTGTTACAAAAATTGTTTGGCCCGCATCTGAATTTAAGACGAAAATAAGACATTTTGTCATAAATGATGAAAATGTAAAAATGCCCAGAAGAACTAGAGAAACAAAAAAAAATAATAGTAGACTTCTCAAGCAAGAATATTTAATTTTTTATGTTGGGTTCTACTGATGTAGTTCACATTGAAGCAAAAACCGAGACAAACGGTAAAAAATGTATTTTTCTTGAGAAAAAATAAAAAAGAGAATTCATTAAAAGTGTTTTATTAATTTATTTTTCAATTTTCTCAATTAAAATTATTTACAAACAGTAGTTTTTATTGTCATTTTTGTGGAAACCAGAAAAACCATATATTTAAAAACAAAGTAATTTTTAATTATTTTTTTAAAGTAAAGGAATTTCTAATAACCTTGCTTTGATGTGTAACTGTGTTCTTGAAAGTTACAAGGTGTCAGATTAGTGATTTTCTATTTTTAGTTTTTACGGAGTACATATCATTTTTTCAGTACACACGGCTGAAAGAAATTATTTGCGTGAGGAGTAGAGCAAGGTTAAATAGAAGAACGGTGAGAATCGTTGATAATTTTCCCGCTCTTGGGAAATAACATGTAAATACCCTATGTACGTGGGGGTCACGCACTCTCTAAATAAAAATCAGTGAGATTATCAAAAAAAAGCATTATAATAAATAATACAATTAGCGATGCCACCGAAAAATGTCAATAAGTGCCGTCTCGAATCTATATCGTATCGGAATTCCAAAACAAAATAACCGGATAGGATTTTCTTCGTTAACAATAAAAGAGTAAGTAGGGCTGGCCGAGTGTCATTAGTGTGATTAGATTTATTTTAGTTGTTAAGAAAGGACCCCGTAACACGCTTATGAAAAAAGTGGTTTTCTATTAATTTGGCTAAATTTTTTATATGTTACGTGTCTCGTCATTCTAAGCAAATGTTTTGATGGGCACGAAGCCCAAAACTCAAAGGGTCCCAAGATAAGGCCTCCCGAAGTCAGTATAATGAAGGTATCTGCTCTACAAGTTCACTCGGTCATTTCGCTTACTCGAGAGAGTGGTTTCGGTTATTTGGCTGAATGTTTGATATGGCACGCGTCACCGAGTCCTCAACGAATGTCCTTACGGGCACAAAACCTAAAACTCGAAGAGTTCTAAGATAAGGCCCGCCGAAGTCAGTGTGATGGGGGTATCGGCTCTACTCGCATACTAGGCCATTGACGCTTATTGAAAACGTGCCCCTAATATAATGTACTTAAATGAAAGGATCGAAAAAGAATGGCTTTTGCCGCTTGCATTAGCATAACCTAGAGATTACTACGCGGAGGTTGCAAAGTCGGACTTAAACTCCTTTGTCATCCTCAGTCTGTCAGTCGTTATAGTTATAAGGTTTTTTAGTATTATGTTTTTTCTTGTTATGGATTTCCAAATTCTCACGTTTTTTATTTTTCAAATCAAGTTTTATATATTTTTTTTTTTGTAAATCCGTTAAGTTTAGAGATAGTTGTGCTATTATTCAGACTAAAAACGAGTCATAATGTGGCGTTTTCTAGTCCTTTTACACTTTGTAGACTTTTAAGTCTGTCTAATTCTTTTAGTCTTTCTAATCTTTTTTATTATTCTGCTAATGTCTATTTTTCACCATCGACTATAATTTCTCCTACGTCTGCGCCATTATCATCTTTGAATAAATTCCTATTGACAGCATCCTAAACTTATCGAAGAAACATTGTGCTGGGATATTTTACGTACTGTTGATGTTAAGCCCTCTCAAGGAACCACAGAATACTCGCAGTATGTGCTTAGCAACTCTAAGTTCTTGTTCCAGCCTCGCAGGTACAATAATATCCTAAAATATCTTTATTCTCTTCATTTTAGCATTGATCGTTTTTAACGTTTACTCAAAAAGATATCCACAATTGATAGCCAGTGGCATTTCTAAATCGAGAGTAAATTCTGATCCCCAAGAAGCCTGGTAAATCTTTGTTTATATCACGTTTAAAGATATCAGTACTTTCATGTTCGCATTTGTCCTGAATGTATAAAGGAGCTAATTCAAATCAGTATGGGCTGAGCGTCAATCGACGTAAATAGTGTTTCTTCTGGCAAGATTTGCAGCCTTAACTAACGCTTGTACCACATTGACGTCATTCAATCGATTTTTAATCTCTTGCGCTAGGGCAACAGTTTTATACAATATTTGTAGAGGTACTCGATATTGATTTATAAAGGTTCCAGCTATCAAGTAAAAATCTTTCAAACGTAAGACGTAAGCCCTTTAAATGAGCCCATCTAAAAACTTGTGCATGATTTTTACGTGACCATTTTGAGCTTTAACTATCCATCGCTGCATGGTTGCCATGCAAGCGTGATTGGTCATTTCAGTCGTAAGTTAATGATTGCCTTTCGTGAGAGGCGGCATGTAAACATTGTATTGTTTATTTTCTAAAAACTGCACTGCATCTCGATAGCCCCGATCCACAATAAAAATGTCTTAATCTTAAAACCACTAATTAATGTTGTTAATATCTTTTTTGAACTCATCGATTAATATGGAGGCATCATTGTTTCATCCATCAGCGAAATATAGTCCGTGGATATCGAAAATGTAACTGTCGGGTGCAGTTAACAAAACTGCTTTTACTAAGCAACGCCCCTTATGAACCGAGTAAGTTTTTCTCAAGTTACAGTAATTTCCTGATTTTTTAATGTAACTACAAGTTTCATTAATAACTGTAACGGCCTTTAATTTATTTGGATTGGCATTGTACAATTTATTTACAAATAGAGTCACATGCTGTGCGATAAATTGTTGTCGAGTTAAGGCTCCAAGACCAATATTTTCCGGTACAAATCGCATCATC
>JAUELO010000127.1:4213946-4245598 GCA_032357855.1 Amphibolips quercusostensackenii
GCTGACGACTCACGTTCGTTCATTTTACTCCTCACTTTTTTTTTGCCTCGCGCCATAAGAAGTTTCACTTCAAAAATATTTCGTTTGTGGTCTCACCCCCTATTGATTTCTCATAAAGGGAGATTTGTGATAATCTAAATTTGTGAATCCACTTTTTTGACATATTTTGACATAATTGGACTCTAGAAGTTTAAAAATAATATTTTCCTAAAATATTCGTGGCTGTGTGCATGTCACTTTTTCCTTTTGACATATTTAACATAGCAGTATAGCTTTGAAACAAGTAGTTGAGTTTTAAACCATTATTCTTCATAAAAAATTTATTATTTGAACTTTCTACTTAGAAGAAACAATTTTTCACCAAAAATAAAATAGTCAAACATTATCATTGACCTTGAAAAAGGTGTTATAATCCAGAAATGACGACAAAATTTTTTTTCTTTTTAGTGGCTACCCTAAAATGCTTGAATCTTCAAGGTATTTTTGAACAGTATTCAGAAATATGTTTCCTCTTTAATCAAAATAGTGTCTATACGTCCGGACATGAGCTACTCCTCCTTTTTTCCAGCTCACCCTTCCTCTTTAAAAGTCCGTACGTTTAGACTCGACTGTGTTATAAACGATCATAAACATACAGACTGTACGGACGTTCAGACTCTGACTTTAATTAAACAAAAACTTGTTGGACCTTTTATTAAAGCTAGAATTTATTTGATTCAAATAAAATTAGTTTAAATTAAAAAATGATGTGTTTAAATCAAATGAATTCTGTTCAAACGAAACAAATATTGTTCGTAATCAATCAAGTATTTTTACCCTATATTAAAAAAAGAATCTTGATACTTAAAATCTCTTTTATTTATGAAGATATAATTTATCTTATATTTATTACAGAATAAATGAAAAGATGTTAAGGCACTATTTGTAAACCGTAACAATTTGCTCATAGATTGTAATGAACAGACCTTAATATTGTCAATAATTCTATAAGATTTTTATTTCTTCCTCTTTAATATAGTATTTTAAAGTATACATTTTTTGTGATATCCAACTTCTAAATCCTATCATAAAAAAGAGGTTGCGATTATAACTCAAAAACTGAAGCCATATTCTCTCTTCAACTATTAATTGGATTTAAATTCGCCGCCTATAATTTAGAATCGAGATCAGAATCGAGATCAGCAGAATGTATTATGAAGCCAACGCATGCGCACCGAAGTGTGGTCCAGAATTATTTTTTGGTTGAAAACAGAGCTGCGCATTATGAAGCGAAGGAACGCGCACTAAGGTGCGCTCTACAATCATTTTCAGGTCTAGTTATTCATATATTTTTGGCACCCTTGATCCTGATTGAGATATAGAGAGATAATAGCTGACGATATGAACGTAAGAACTCATAGCCCAGCATGACAGGAGCAGTGAAAATTTAACATTTCAGTTGAAGATACATGTATTCTATTGTAAATTTATCTTTTTTTGTAAACAATTAATATTTATGGTTAAAAATTCAGTTACTACTTGGTTGAAAATTCAACTTCTTTGTTAGAAACTTATTTTATTATTTAAAAATCTAACTTTCTAGTAGAAAATTCAACTACACCTGAACCCCGATTCAGGATCCCCCGATTTAGGAATTCTTCGAACTGCTAGTCCTCGGACTTTTTTGGCTCGCCGGGTCGAGGGCAGTTTGTAAATAATGCGTCGCCACCAGTAGCGGAGCGATGAAAGCGGGCAGTTTCCTCAGTGGATGATTCGATAAGCTGTCAGCATACGCGTAAATTTTTTTCCAGTGTTTAGCGAGTTGTCTCGATTTCGGTTGTGTGACGACTTGTTGAAGTGCAGAATGTTAACTGGAAAACCTTCATTGCATTAAAGAATTAGTGTTTGACTTATTATTGTTAACAATTAAAGAATTTGATCAAGAATTTTACTTTAATCAGCTGTAAACTGTTTTTATTTTACACTTTTATTAATTCTGAAACAAAAAATTTGCATAGAACCTTTTGTTCTTTGGACAAAACTAGAAAGTTCATCACTAAAATAAAAGGAATTCTATTAAATAAAAATTTGACTATTTTAGTATTGTGTGGATAAATCATCTTTTCGGCCCAAAATTTAACTACATATTAAAAAATTGAAGTACTTTTTAGAAATGCATCTCTTTGTGAATTAAAAAAAAAAATCGCTTTTCCTTTTGTTAAAAACGAACAAAAATCCTAAATAATCATCTTTTGTAAAAAATGTATTTTTACTTTTCTTAAGAAAAATCCAACAGAAATGGTTCATACGACTCTGACTGTTTACGTTTTATTACCCCGATTTAGGATCAAGGTAATATGCAGGCAAACCTTGAAACTGTTCTTAAATCGCGCTTCTAGTGTATTTTGTTGAAAATCGTTTTCTTTCTAACCAATTCCTTCAACTTAAAATTTCATTTTTTAATTTTTAGCCTAAAATTCAGCAACTTTGTTAGAAATTTATAATTTTATTGTAAATTAATCTTTTTTGGTAGAAAATTAATATTTATGGTTGAAAATTTAGTTACTACTTGGCTAGAAATTTAACTCTTTTGTAAAAATTAATTTTATTATTCAAAGGGCCATTGCTCTTGTTGAAAATTCAACTATTTTTTGGAAATTGTTATTTTTTTAAATAATCGTTTAATAAAAAATTTAATTCTTTCATTTCTGGCTGAAAATTGAACAATTCTGTTAGATTTTTATATATTTCATTGTAAATTTATCTTTTTTGAGAGAAAATTAATATTTATGGTTGAAAATTTGATTACTACTTGGTTAAAACTTAAACTTCTTTGCTGAAAATTAATTTTATTTTTTGAAGAGCCATCGCCCTTGTCGAAAATCTAACTATTTTTTTTTAATTTTTTTTTTTAATAATTTTCTATCTTAAAATTTCATTTTTCTATTTTATGTTAAAAACTCTACAATTTGGCTAGAAATTTATACATTTTATTGTGAATTTATCTTTTTTGGTAGGAAATTAATCTTCTTGGTTGAAAATGCAATTACTACTTGGCGAAAAATTTAACTTCTTTGTTAAAAACTCATTTTATTATTTTAAAAAACCATCTCTCTGGTTGAAAATTCAACTATTACTTCAGATTTATTTATTTTTATTAATTTTCAAACCAAAAATTTAATTATTTTGTCTTTGGTTAAAATTCAAAGTTTTGAGTCGAAAATTCAACAATTTCGTTGAAAATTAATGAATTTTATTGTGAGTTCGACTTTTTTGGTAGAAAATTGATCTTCTTGATTGAAAATTGAACTTTTTTGTTAAAAATTCATTTTGTTATTTTAAGAGCCATTGCTCTTCTTGAAAATTCAACAATTTGATTAAAAATGTATATATTTTATTAAAAGTTTATCTGTTTTGGTAGTAAATTAATCTTTATAGTTAAAAATTCAGTTACTACTAGGTTATAACTTTAACTTCTTTGTTAAAAGTTGATCTTATTATTTAAAGAGCTATCGCCCTTGCTAAAGATTCAACTACTTTTTTTAGATTTTTTTATTTTTTGATTTATTTTTTCAATTTAAAATTTCATTTTTCTATTTAAAAAAAAAATTTTTTTTATTTATTTAGAAATTTATATATTTCATTGTAAATTTATCTTTTTTGGTAGAAAATTAATTGTTTTAATTGCAAATGCAATTACTACTTCGTGGAAAATTTAACTTCTTAATTAGAAATTTATTTTATTATTTAAAAGTCTAACTCTCTAATTGAAAATTCAACTACTTTTTCAGACTTATTTATTATTTATTAATTTTTTTAGCTTAAAATTTCATTCTTCTATTTTTCGTTGAGAATTTTAAATTATGGTTAGAAGTCTACATGATTAATTATAAATTTATCTTTTTTGGTTGGAAATTAATCTTCTTAGTTGCAAATGCAGTTACTACTTGGTGGAAAATGAAACTTCTATATCAGAAAAAATATATTTTATTATTTAAAAATCTAACTCTCTGGTTGAAAATTTAACAACTTTTTTGAATTTATTTATTTTTATTAATTTTTTAGCTTAAAATTTCATTTTTCTATTCTTCGTTGATAATTTTACAATTTGGTTAGAAGTCTACATATTTTATTGTAAATTTGTCTTTTTTTCGTAGAAAATGAATCTTCTTAGTTGCAAATGCAGTTACTACTTGGTGGAAAATTTAACTTCTTCATTAGAAATTTAATTTGTTATTTGAAAATCTAACTCTCGGGTTTCAAATTAACTACTTTTCTAGATTTATTTTTTTTCATTGATTCCTCAACCAAAAAGTCAATTATTTTGTTTTTGCACAAAATTGATAGTTTTTAAAAAAAATTTAACAATTTTTTTAAAAATTGACACATTTTATTGTAATTTCTACTTTTTTGGTAGGAAATTAATCTTCTTGATTGAAAATTGAACTCCTTTTATAAAAATTGATTTTATTGTTTGAAGAGCTATCGCTCTTGCTAAAAATTCAACTACTTTTTCAGATTCATTTATTTTTATTAATTTTTTTACCTTAAAATTTGATTTTTCTATTTTTTGTTAATGATTTTACAATTTGGTCAGAAATTTATATATTTTATTGTAAATTTATCTTTGTTGGCAGAAAATTAATCTTCTTGGTCAAAAATGCAGTAACTACTTGGTGAAAAATTTAATTTCTTTGTAAGAAATTTATTTTATTATTCAAAAATCCAACTCTCTGATTAAAAATTCAACTATTTTTTCAATTTTTTTTATTTTTTGCTTCCTCATAGAGGATGCTTTGTAATAGTGACATTTCTGAAAATTTTTAAATTTATTTAATTAAAGGCGCGTCTATTTAATGACGTCTAATACAATATTCTAAGCACATGTCCGAATGTGTGTGTCTGCGTGTATGTGTGGGTGTGTATGTATGTATGTCACACTTTTTTGTAAACACGATAACTTGAAAACAGTTGCAGAGAAATTGATAAAATTTGGACATCTTATTTTCATTGCTTATATCTTGAAACTTACAGAAGTATTTGTAAAAATATCAATTGTATTTTTTCCTAGCACTTTATAATACTTAAAAAATCGGTTTTTCATTGTAAAACTTTTTTCATTAACATAATTCAAAGTTGATGCAAAAATATAAAAGATTCCTTGGTTCTAGACAAATCGATTGACCTAATATTAAAACATTTTATTAAAGAGTAAGAAAGTTATCGCTATTTATATTATTTGGAAAATCGATTTCTATAGTAAAAATTCTCTCATTCTCATAATTTAATGTTAATGTGAGAATAGAAAAAAAAAGTTTATTCAATACAAATCGATTGAACTATAATTTTAATACATTTTATTGAAGAGTAAGAAAGCTATGGTAATGCATACAATTTGAAAATACGGTTTTTTATAGCAGAACTTTTTTCTTTAACATAACTCAAAGTTAATGCAAGATTATAAAAAATTCATGAGTTCGAGAGAAATCGATTGACCTATAATATTAATACATGTGATGGAAGAGTAATGAAGTTATGTTTATTTATGTTATATTGAAAATCAATTTTCATATTAAAAATTTGCTCATTTTCATAATTTGAAGTCGATGTAAAAATAGAAAAGATGTGTTGATTCAAGACGAATCGATTGACGTATAACTTTGATACATTTTATTGCAGAGTAAGAAAGCTATGGTAATGCATAAAATTTGAAAATACGGTTTTTTATAGCAAAACTTCTTATATTAACATAACTCAAAATTGATGCAAGGATATAAAGGATTCTTTGGCTTAAGACGAAGCGATTGACCTATAATATTAATACATTTTATCAAAGAGTAAGAAAGTTATTGTCATTTACATTATATTAGAAAACCGTTTTTATAGTAAACATTTTCACAGACACATAATTTAAAGTTAATGTAAGAATAGAAATGATGTGTTTATTAAAGACGAGTCGAATGACCTATATTATTAATACATTTTATTAAAAAGTAAGAAAGCTATGGTAATGCGTAATATTTGAAAAAAACGTGTTATGGTAAAATTTTTTTTATCAACATAATTCAAAATTAATGTAATATCAATACACTTTATTATTTATCATCATTAATATTAACAATAATAATATTAATATTATTAATACACCTTACAGAAACATCTGTTGTATACAGAAAAGATCTTTCATTAACATAATTTTAAGTTGATGCACGAGTAGAGACTTTTTGATCATAACTTTTTAAATAAAATAATTCTGCAAAAAAAAAAAAAAATCATGAAGCTGAAAAAGGGATAGGGGCGACCGAATTTTTCCCTTTCCTTTTCCAACTGAAAAAATTACTATTTTAAATACAAAATTTGATTGGTCTGATTTGTCATCGGTTTAAACTTTTTTTGTATTATTTTGTAATTTTGTATTTTTGGTAAATTTCTATTCTTAAATTGATCAAAATGAAAAATTAAGTTTGTCTATTATTTAAATAATCACTAATGCTTCCTCTATGAGGAAACAAATCCATTTGCTAACGTGAAGCAAAGTTTAAAAATCAATAATTAGTAGAATTTAGTAGAAAATTTAGCTATTTGGTTGAAAATTCATGTATTGCGTTCGAAATTTGTCTTATTTTTGAAGAAAATCAATTCTTTTGTTTTGTTTGAAAATCAAGTATTTTGTTGAAAACTAGTCTTTGTTGGATAAATTCAACTGCTTTTTATTTTTGTTTTATTTTTGTGGAAAATCATTTTTTTTTTAAATCAAGTATTTTGTTGAAAATTCGTCTTTGTTGAATAAATCCAACTGCTTTTTATTTTTGATTATTTTGTTTTTAATAACAAGTATTATAATTTTTCATTGAAAATTCATCTTTTTAGTTTTAAAATTCAATTCCTTAGTTGAAAGATGAACTACTTTCTTAAAAGTTTATTTTTTAAAATTGAAAATTCATCATTTTAGTTGAAAATTTGTTTTTTTTTGCTTGTAAAAAAGTAATTTTTCAACTGAAATTTTAACTAATTTCTTGAAAGTTCAACTTAATAAATAGAAATTTAACTGCTTTGTAAGAAATTTGTAATTTCTGCTTGAAAATTCCACCATTTTGTAGAAAATTTATCTGTTCGGTTGAAAATGTGACTTTGTTCAAAATTCGTCTTTTTGTATATAAGCAATCTTTTTGTTCAAAAATGAAGTATTTTTATAAAAATTCAGCTTTGTTGGGTTAATCCAACTAATTTTTATTTTTAACTGATTTTTTTTTTAAGTAAAAACTCTTATAATTCTTCATTAAAACTTTTATCTTTTTAGGTTGAAAACTCAATTCCTTGGTTGAAAGTTGAACTACTTTCTTTAAAGTTAATTTTTTTCTTTGAAAATTAGTTTTTTATATTTTTGGTTAAACAGTAATTTTTTGTCTAAAAATTTAATTATTTAGTTAAAAATTCAACTGATCGATGTCAATTTAATTTTTTTGTTTAAAATTCATAATCTCGGTTTAGAAACTCAACAATTTATAACATTCCTCTTTTTGGTTTAAAAATCTATCTCTTTCTGTAGAACTTTTACCTTTTTTCGTTAAAAATGAAAATGTCTAGTTAGAAATGTCTGTTTCGGTTGGAAGTTTACTTTTTTGTTAAACATTCAGCAGCTTCTGTCTCAACTGTTTTTTATTTTCAATTAAAGTATTTTTCATTGAAATATCAACTATTACAATTTTTCATTGGAAATTTATCTTTTAAGTTTGAATGATCAATTCCTTGGTTGAAAACTGAACTACTTTCTTAAAAGTTATTTTTTTTGGTGTAATTAGTTTTTGTTGTTGTTAAAAAGTAATTTTTCAACTGAAAATTTATCTATTTGGTTAAAAATTTAATTGAGTGGTAGTAAATTACCTTTTAGTTGAAAATTTAATTTTCTCGGGTTGATCATTCAACTGATTTGTAAAAAATGTGTAGCTCTGCTCGAAAATTCAAGAATTTAGTATAATATTTATTTAATTGAATTAATGTATTTTGTTGTAAATTCTTCTTTTTTGGTAGAAAATCAATTTTTTTGGTTAAAAATAAAGTATTTTGTTGGGAAACCCGTCTCTGTTGGTTAAATCTAACTGTTTTTTATTTAATTTTTATTACAATCTTTTTTTGTTGAAATATCAACTTTTACAATTTTTCATTGAAATTTCATCTTCATAGGTTGAAAATTCAATTCCTTGGTTGAAAGGTAAACTACTTTCTTAAGAGATATTTTTTTTTAATCCATTATTTTAGTTGAAAATTGATTTCCTTTTTTGAAAAAAAGTAATTTTTTAACAGAAAATTTAAGTGATTTGTTGAAAATTCAATTGATTTGTTGAAAATTCAATTGATTGGTTGAAAATTCAACTGCCTAATTAAAGCTGATCAAGGGCCGCCCAAAATGTTGAATTTTCAAGCCAAAAAGACGAGCTTTAAACAAAACAGTTGAATTTCTATCCAAATTGTTACATATTTAACCAAAACTATTAATTTTCGACTAAAAAGATTAATTTGCTGCCAAAAAAGACGAATTTTCAACAAAATACTAGAAAACTTAACTAAAACAGAATAATTTTTAACCTTACTTTTGCATTTTTAACAAAAAATTGATTTTCTACCAAAAAAGATGAATTGTGAACAAAAGACGTATATTTTCTACCAAATAGTTGAATTTTTTAGCTAAGAAGATTAATTTTTCCGCCAGAAAACACGAATTCTCAACAAAATACATAAATTTTCAATCAAATAATTAGATTTTCTACCAAATTGTTCAATTTTGAGGCCGCAAATATGAATTTTTTACATAAAGGTTAAATTTTTAATTAAAAAATGTAAATTTAAAACACAAAATTAAAGTTTTGACCAAAACATATTGATTTTTAACATTTATTTACAGGTAGAAAATACATCTGATCAAAATGCGTCTCAAATAAAAACAGAAAAAAATCCAAATGTCATCTGTATTTCGGAGAATCTAGACAAAAATGCAACTTTGAAAATGGCTCTTTTCCAGTATTCAACAAGCCTTGGAGAGTCAAGCACATTTAATGTGAAGGAGTCGAAAAAACTAATTAAACCAGACATTTTCATTATTTCAAGTTGACGTGAGAATAGAAAAGATGTGTTGATTTGAGACGAATCGATTGACCTATAATGATGATACATTTTATTAAAAAGTGAAAAAGCTATGGTAATGGATACAAATGAAAAATACGGTTTTTTATAGTAAAACTATTTTCATTGACATAATTCAAAGTTGATGCAAGAACATTAACGATTCCTTAGCTCGAGACGAATCGACTGACCCATAATATTATTAAATTTTATCTAAGAGTAAGAAAGTTATTGTCATTATTATTATATTAAAAATCAATTTTTATAGTAAAGTTTTTCTCATTTTTATTATTTTAAGTTGATGTAAGAATAGAAAAGATGTGTTGATTTGAGACGAATCAATTGTACTATAATGTTAATACATTTTATTAAAGAGTAAGAAAGCTATGGTAATGCATAAAATTTAAAAATATGGGTTTTTATATTAAAACATTTTTCAATAACATAATTCAAAATTGATGCAAGAACATAAAAGATTCCTTAGCTTAAGGCAAAGCGGTTGACCCATAATATTAATAAATTTTATTGAACAGTAAAGAAGTTATAGTCATTTATATTCTATTAAAAAATTTTTCAGCCGCATAATTTAGAGTTAATGTGAGAATAGAAAAGATGTGTTTATTCAAGACGAATCGATTAACTTATATTCTAGATACATTTTATAAAAGATCAAGAAAGCTATGGTGATACACAATACTTGAAAAAAAGGGTTTTTATAGTAAAATTTTTTTTATTAACATAATCCGAAATTGATGCAATAATGGAAAAGATTCTTTGATTCTAGGCAAATCGATTGACCTATAATATAAATGCACTTTATTATTAATTATTAGAATCATTATCAATAATAATATTAATTTTATTATTAATACACTTCACAGAAACATCTGCTGTAAACAGAAAAACTTTTTCATGAACATAATTTAAAGTTGATGCATGAATAGAAAAGACTTTTTGATCATAAATTTTCAAATATAATAATTATTACAATTTTTGTAGAAAAATTATAAAGCTTAGAAAGGGATAGGGTGCGACAGAATTTTTCCCTCCCCTTTTCCAGATCAGAAAATTACTATTTCAAATACAAAATTTGATTTGTCTGATTCGTCATTGTATTTGGAAATTTTTTTTTATTATTTTGTAATTTTGTATTTTCTGGAATTTCTATCCTTAAATTGATCCAAATGAAAAATTTAGTTTGTCTATTATTTAAAGAATCAATAATGCTTTCTATATGAGGAAACAAATCCATTTGCTAACGGGAAGCAAAGTGCTTGGGAAATCAACACCATAAATAAAGTGGAAACGCACAAGATCGAATTTACAGCTAGTTTTAATTTTTTAACCAAAAATTTCACTATTTTGTCTTTGCTTGAAATTAATCGTTTTTAATTAAAAAATTCAACAGTCTCGTTAAAAATTGATAAATTTTATTGTGAGTTTGACTTTTTTGGTAAAAAATTAATCTTTTTGATTGAAAATTGAAATTCTTTGTTAAAAATTCATTTCATTATTTAAAGAGCTATCGCCCTTACTGAAAATTCAACCACTTTTTTAGATTTATTTTTCTTAATTGTTTTTTTCAATTTAAAATTTTGTTTTTCTATTTTTGATTGCAAATTTTACAATTTGGTTAGCAGTCTACAGACTTCATTGTAAATTTATCTTTTTTGGTAGAAGAATAATCTTCTTGGTTGAAAATGCAGTTACTACTTATTGGAAAATTTAACTTCTTTGTAAGAAATTTATTTGATTACTTAAAAATTTAACTCTTCATTTGAAAATTCAACTCCTTTTTTGGATTCATTTTTTGTATTTATTTTTTAACCAAAAATTGCATTATTTTGTCTTTGCTTAAAATTGATCGTTTTTAGTTAAAAATTTAACAATTTCGTTCAAAATTGATGAATTTTATTGCAAGTTTGACTTTTTTGGTAGAAAATTATTTTTCTTCATTAAAAATTAAACTTCTTTGTTAAAAAATAATTCTATTATTTGAAGAGCCATCTGTCTTCCTGAAAGTTCAACTACTATGTTAAAAATTCCTTTTTTTTAAATTTTTTTTTACTGAAAATTTCATTCCTTTATTTTTTGGCGAAAATTTGACAATTTGGTTGATAATTTATGTATTTTATTGCAAATTTATCTTTTTTTGGTAGAAATTTGATCTTTTTGGTTGAAAATTTAGTTACTACTTGTTTGAAAATGTAACTTGTTTATTAAAAATGAATTGTATTATGTAATGAGCCATCGTTCCGAGGAAAAATTCAACTAATCTTTTCAATTCGAACAAAAAAAAGATTAATTCTTATAAATTAAAATTTAATTATTATATTTTTGGTTAAAAATTGATCTCTTTTAGTTAAAAAGTTAACATTTTTGTTGAAAATGTGTGCTTATTTACAAATTCATGATTGTTCACAATTAAAATTTTAACATTTTTTATATCAAAAATTAACATAGGCGGGCGCTACAAGCGCGCGCATGACAATTTAGTTATAAAATTATTAGTGGAAAATTTAAATGTTCATTTAGTTTCAGAATTAGAATGAGCCATGGGTATAGTACGGATTTTCCGGGGAGTTGACTACTCGGTTTTTAGTGTGCTCTCGAATTATATTGTTTTTATGACTGTTTTTTTTAAATTTGATATCTAAATCTGTTCTTGGATTTGATTCATGGAGTCGGGAAATCAAGATGTAAACATTTACTCAGAAAGCTTTTCCGTGAAGCATAAAATTTTTCCAATTGAAGTTTTACCGTAGGATCCTAACCTTAAAGTGTGTACTGAGGAATCAAAAAACGTTGAATTAGCAGAATACAGCAAAACCAACAAAAAGTAATAAATTTCTTAGATTACCTGTGTCAAAAACCTTAGCACAGAAACGTGGTTGAGCTCAAGAATGTTTTCAGTGAATTATTTGAAGGTAAGAGCTTTTTTTATCGCAATGAGAGGTAGGAAAGGATTGGTGGAGCAAAGGGGGGTTTGCATGGCTTTAGATACGTCTATAAAGTCTAAA
The DNA here is from genome assembly GCA_032357855.1 of Amphibolips quercusostensackenii. NCBI lineage: Eukaryota > Metazoa > Arthropoda > Insecta > Hymenoptera > Cynipidae > Amphibolips > Amphibolips quercusostensackenii. The sequence goes on from JAUELO010000127.1 coordinate 4,226,066, forward strand.
GAAATAGATGTTTCAAAAATAAAAGTCTTATTTTTTAATATAAATATTATTGCTTTAAAAATCTCTGGTAGTTGTTTTTCTCCAATAGCTGTTGTAACATACATTTTACCTATTTTGGAAATCAATAAATAAGCTATATTTCTGGCGGAATTACTAGGTCTAGTTAATAAGTATTGGCTTCCGTTTCCGGCATGAAAGTGTTTGGTAGCGGTGTTTGTGTGTTGCTGATTTTGGTAAATTGCAGTAAGATTTGAGGCGAGTTAATGGTCAGAGTGTGAAAAAAGAGCTTGTGATTGAAAGATTGCGTGTTGAAGATAATAGAAGAGAAGAAGTAAATGATATTGTGAGCGATTAAATTTGCTTTGTGTGGCCTGAGAGGTTAGGTTGGTGTGTTTTCTGCAAGGAGAAGGGTAGGGAGACCAGTGCAGCCCAGTTGCAAAGACAGGGCAGGATAGGTAGAGAGAAGCACGGAAGAATTGAAGGTAGCAGAGCGCGGTAGTACAGTGGCGACAGAAGTTACGCAAGTTATGTAAGCTGATATTCGAGGATGCCTCAAAACAGTTTCATGGATAGAGGGGACTCAGACTAGGAAGTCTTCCGTACGCCAAAGCGTGAGGAGAAAAGGAGGGGGAAATATAAAAAACGTTAGAAAGGGAGAGATTAAGAGCGGAGAGTTTAGCTTTAATCGAGCAGTTCATAAATAGAAAGAGGGATAGGGCGGAGAGAGGAAGTCGTGAAGACAAGGTAGAAGTGGGTTCTACCCTGAAAAATCCGAAAATAATCAGAACACCGCCAGAAAAAGATCAGAAGGAAGCGGGTGAAAAATACAAGAGGAAAGAGGAAGACAACTTTAAGCGTAGAGAGCTGAGAAAAGATAAAAATTCAAAAGTAGACGAAATGCGTAAAATGATAATAGTGGTGATGCAGATAAACAAAACAAGGCAGGAAGAAAAAGGAGAGGAAATGAAACAAGAAATCAGAAAAAATGGCCGAGCTTAAAAAAGAGATAAGAAAATGGCAAGAAGTTAGGGAAAATTTGGCAAAAAGAATGCGAAGATTATAAAAGCAAGAAGAGCCTAGTAAAAAGGTAGCACAGTTGGAAAGGAGGATTATAAAGATTGAAAGGTTAAACCGAAAGTTTGGTGGTGGAAAGAGGAGGAATAAGGAGAGGAAAAGACTAAGAGAAACAGAAAGAAAAATAGAAAGGAAAGAAAAATATGAAAGAAAAAAAGCATAGTGATAAAGTGTCTAAAATTGGGGGGGGAGGGAACTGAGGAAAGTAGTGAAAGATGCACTTAGAAAGATAGATGCTAAGGTAGAGATAGAGGAAATGCGAAGTGTGAAAAGGGAAACGCAAGGAGGAGAGGTAATGGTATTAGTAAAACTAAAGAAATGGGAACATAAGAGAGAAATGATTTTAAAAAAGAGGGCGTTATATGGAAGATCGAAGAGGATAGAGGATCATTTGGCATGGACAGAAAGGAATATGCAGTACAAGTTAAGAAAAATAGCGGAAGAGGATAGAAGTAATGGTAAGAAAACATGGGTTAAGTATGAAAGAATACAAATGGATGGTTTATGGTAAAATTGGGATGAAGAAAGGACAGAGTTAGAAGAAATTGTAATGACGGGAAACTAGGAGAGAAAGAAACGAGAGATGGGAAAATGAAAAAAAGTAAGAAACTAAAAGAGACGAGAAATGAAAGAAGGAAAGAATGGACAAATTTTACTGGAATAAAGCAGGCTTAGAGAGAAAGAATAGGGAGTTTATGAACAATTTGGCACAATGGGATGTAGTAGTAATAATGAAGACGTGGCTTAATAAAAGGGGATAGGAAACAGTAAGTGGAAGGCTACTAAGAGGTTATAAATGGCAGGTGCAAAACGCAGAGAAAAAGAATAAAAAAGGCAGAGCAATGGGAGGAATAGTGATGGGAGTAAGGAGACAATGCAAAACAGGGATAGATAAGTAGAGATTAAAGAGAAAAAAGAGAAACTACTAGTGGAAGAAGTAGAAATGTGAAGGACGAAGTGGAAGATAGTGGGGGTGTATGTAAATTGTGATATCCAGGAAAAATCAGAGAAGATAAAAGAATTAATGAAAGAAAATAAGGAGAAGATTAAGTTTATAATAGGGGGAGATTTCAATGCGAGAACAGGAGAAAGAGAAGGGGAAGAAAGGGTGGAAAAGAGGGAAAGAAATTCCAAAGACAAGATACTTAATAGGGAGAAAAAGAAATTGTTAAAGTGTTTAGAGAAGATGGGATGGTTTAGTTTAAACAAAAATATGGAAGGGGATAAGAACGAGGAATATACACGCTAACAAGGAGAAAAGAACACGGTAATTGGTTATCTGATAGTCAACAATGAGGTAAGAGAGGAGGTCAAAAAATTAGAAATAGGGGATTATATAGATACAGATCACTTCCTGCTAAGAGGAACATTAAGGTAGGTGAAAAGTAATAACAATATGAATAAAAGGAAAAAAAGGTAAAAAAAGCAAAAAGAGGGGATTGGTCAAGGAGAGAAGTAGAAAAGCTTAAACAAAAGGTTGAAAATATCAAAATGGGAGAGAAAAATGAAAGCGAGAAGATGGAGTTAATAATAGGAGAAATGAAAAGATTATTAGAGAGTACAAGCAAAAAAAAAAGGTTAGTGAAGTCGGGAATAGAAGTGGGTGGGTTAAAAAATGTAAAAAAAAAGAAAGAGGCTAGAAAGGAATTAGGAGAATGAAAAAAAGGAAAAGTAGTAGAAAAGAATATAGGAGAAAAAGAAAGAAGTATACTAAGTTGTGTGATCAAAGGAAAGAAGAGGAAAATAAAAGGTTTAAAGAAGAGGTAGAGAAGGCTAGGACAGACGAAGAGGTTTGAAAGGTAACAAATAGAAAGAGAAAAAGGAAAAAAAAGTAAATCATGATATTAAGATAAGAGAATGAAAAGAATAATTTATGGATTTGCTAGGGGGGTGAAGAGGAAAGTTGTGAAAGGAGGAAAATATGGTAGGGAAACAGATGAAGAAGAGGACATAACAAGGGAAGAAATAGTCAAAGTGTTAGGAATAATGTAAGATGGAAAGGCGCGTTTAATCGATAGAATTTCAAATAAAGTCGGGAAATATGGAGACAGAACTAAAGGAATGAAAATGGATAATATTCAATAGAGTATGGAGAGAAGAGGGGTGGCCAGAGTTATGGACAGAAGGAGTAGTGATACCCTTAGTGAAGAAAGGCAAAGGCAAGGAGGTTAAAGATTATAGGGGAGTGATGCTGATGCCAAAATTGTATAAAGTATATGTAACAGTTTTGTCAGGAAGATTAAAAAAAGAAGTTAGGAAAAAAAAGGTAGTGCAATCGAATCAGACAGGGTTAATAAAAGAAATAAGGGTGATGGACAACATATATGTTCTGAATTATCTGATAAATAAGAAGATTAAAAGGGAGAGAGGGTCAATGATGGCATATCAGAAATGTTCAGAAGACAAAAAGCAGGTTAAAGGTAGGAGAACAAGTAGGGGATAGCTTCTGGTTAGTGAGAGCAGTAAGGCAGAGTTTTCCTCTGAGCCCACTTTTATTTAATATATTATTCTCAGACTTGAAAGAAGAGATAAAGAAAAAGGGATAGGAAGGAGTTAGGATGTGAGAGGAAAAGATATATATGCTGGCATATGCAGACGAAATAGTGTTGATGGCAGAAGATGAAGAAGGGATGGCAAGCTTAATAACAGGATTGGATAAATACTTAGATGGGAAAAGATTAAATTTGAATGTAGAAAAAACAAAGATAATGAGTTTTAGAAAAGGAAAAGCAAGAAAGGAAGAATGGACTGGGAGATGAAAGGAAGCAAAGTTAGAAGAAGTAAAGGAGTTTAAATATTTTGGATATACCTTGAAAACAAATAGAGACTATAGAGCTTATATAAGAGAAAGGATAAAAAAGCAGCAGGGGTAATGAAATAGATATGGGAAATAGGAAAAAAAAGGTTAAAAAAATATTGAAGAAGAATATGATTGTTTGGCACGCTTGTATGACCGGTATTAGGTTATGAAGCAAAAATATGAGGATGGAAGAAAGGAAAAGAAATCGAGTGTTTACAAGAAAGGTATATAAGGTGGACGTTAGGGGTAGATGGGAGGACACTTGGATATATGGTAAGAGAAGAAGCGCAAAGAGATAAATTAAATAAAAGAGCGGAAAAGAGGGCATGTCAATTCGAAACGAAGTTAAAGGAGGAAAAGAAAGGGGAATTAGCGAAAAAGTGTTTAAAGGAGGTAGAAAAAAGGAAAAAGAGGGCGATAAAAGTAACAAGATGAGAAGAAGAAGGAAGGGAGTTCTTTAGTGCTAGAGATATAGGAGAGGAATTAGAGTATGTAATAGAGAATTGGAGAGAAGAGAGAGGGAAAGACTATTAATGGGAAGATGGGAAATGATTGAGGAATCAAAATATAATAAATGGTATAAGATGATTAAAAAGGAAGGAATACCAGAGTATTTAAAAAAGGAATTGGGAGAGAGAAGACTAACCAGAATAGCAAGATTGAGATTGGGAAACGAGGTAAGGAAGGAATGTATTGGAAAAAGAAAGAGAGCAGAAAGTGTAAAATACGTAAGTGGGAGAAGGAAACAAAGAAGCATGTATGGGAAGGTTGCAGGAGAGCAATAGATAATCAAGGAACTTGGAAAGAGAATGTGGTAAAGATTCTTGGGGAGTATGAAATGAATGAAGATTGGATGAAGGAGTTAGAGGGGGCTAAAGAGGCGAATAAGAGAGAATGAAAGAATGGATGTGAAAAAAATTGTAAAATGAGAACGAGATAGAAAAGAAGTGAAAGGGAAAGGAAGCGCAAGTCGTATAGACTAGAAGCGTAAAGATCTGTAAGATCTGTACGCACTCGCTATCACTCGCTCGATTTCTCGCTCTCGCTTTCGATCGCTCGCTTACTCTTTTGGCATATATGTAATATAGAAGTAGGGATCTTAATGTAAGAATTGATGTTGATAGTTGTGAATAATTGTAAATAGTAAAGATAAGTTGATATCAATTTGTAGATGGTCTTGTAAGAAACGGAGGTCATGTAAACCCTTAGGGGACACAGTATTAATAAATAATTTAATATTTTTTAACATGGCTTGCTCTTTAGTGAATGGTGATGATGTAATGGTTTTGGAAGATGATCACCACCCAACGCTAATTAATAACTGCAAATGTGTTTCAACAAACAATGTTATTTTTAAGATTATTGAGAAAGAGAATTTTAATTTGGGCATGGGCAATCACGTAAATTTTTATCTTAATATTGCTATGGATAACAGAGGTGTTCAGAAAGAAAGGAAATCCAAATCTCAACTTGCATCTTTGATCTTATTGTTCCCTTAAGATTGAAAATGAATATCCTGGTAAAAGAAATAAATACTATTTAGAGGTCGCTCATCGTGAATTTATCTGTTTTTTACAGAAAAATCAATTTTTCTCAAAAACGGAAGACCATAACGCAAAATCATGAAGAATAGAAAGGATGCGGCTTATCAAAATAAGTATTTCTTGTTTACAAAAGTTATTAAAATAATGCATAGTTAAGGAGTTACACGAAGTAAATTGTTACAAAAAAGCCCTTATCATCTATTCCACTTGCTGCGAGGTCTTTAATTTACATTTAAATTATGTTTAGGTCCTTAAAACACTCTATTCAAATAAATTTTCTGCTTCCGATTTTGTAAGAGAATTATTGAAGTCAGACATTAAAGCAACAAAACGCTTAGCGAAATCTTTGACAACCTGCAATGAACTCACAGTACGTTTTGCATCTGCAAATCTATGATTAGTGTCCCACAAATTACAGATTGATGAAAAATCCACAAGATCATGCGATCCTCTGCTTTCTAGATCATCAATCGTCTCTAGTTTAATACCTTTATTAGTCCAGTTCTCCTCATACAATTTCAAACTTGTTATTAGTTTTCGCTTTTCCACAACAGAAGTTTTTAAAGAAAATAACGCTAGAGCAACCAATTTAGATCCAAGGTACGACATATGAGATTTAAACTTTTTAATAGCTGCACCTGACACGGTTCGATCAACTGCTGCATATAATTTTAATTGTCGCAAAAGGAATAGATCATTGACTGGGGCTTTACTGCTGATTGGACACGAAATCCAGGCCTTAACATAAAGAAGGCACGCGAATAAGCAAAACTCGGTCAGTTTTTTTGTCTCACTGTCAGTGAGTTCAAACTCATATCGAAAAAGGTAAATCTTAAAACAATAATTTAATTGCGCCATTAATCTAGATAGGTAGTAGTTTCCAGGAGCTCTGAAATGATATTTTTTTTGCTGTTTAAAACTCCTAATATTATAAGACAAAGTTAACCATCTCTTTATAATTTTCTCGAGGCAAGTAACCGTTTCTTGCTGGCAAAATATTGTTGAGAAATTGTAGGACATCCTGTTTTATTTTTTTTTATATGTGGTAATTTCAATTGTGGATCGTCTAATGGTTAGAGTTTAGTTAATTCCTGCCAATTAATGTTCCCAAGAGAACACACGCACCATTCTCTTTTCCTGTATTAAAAGCAGTTGTATCGAACGCAGCTTAACACATTCCAGAGCATAAAGAGAGGCAAAATTGCTTTTGCGATCATTAAACCTGTTGCATTATTTAATGTAGGAATACCATGAATCTTATAGACATTATAACTAGTAATCACGACTGAAAGCCTTTTAACATTTCCTTTCGCATTTTTTCGCTCGTACTATCTCTTACCTTTTTCGTCCTAATAAATTATTAAAGGAGGCTTTCCTATTGCAGCAAATTCTTCTTTTACATTCTCATCTATATTTGCAATAAGGGCAAAGCGTTTTCTTCGTACAGTGAAAACAGGGCATGGATCATCATTCAAATTTTGACCATCTGATTTTGCAATTGCTGCAGCTAGCATTGTCAATTTTTTGTTGGATAGGTTACATCGATCTAAACTCGCAGTAACTTCTCCAGAGTTCAAAGTATTCTGCAAAATGCATGATTTCTTTGGTGTGTTAGTTCCGCTTTGACTTAATTTTTTATTATAATAGTCTGATATTTCTTCTTCTGAACATGACTCGTCTTCTAACTCCTCGTCAATATCGGTGAAATCTACCCATTGTGTCGCCCTCTCTCTTTTCTGCTTCTACTTTCTACTTCACAGCCGCTCTGCTTCTTTGGGTTTCCGTTCCTTAAGTATCTCTTTTTTTCTTGAATGATCAAACTTTCGATAGTTTCGATATTCAATTTCATACACCGATTTTCTCATTGATCTTTAAAAAATTTTTGTCTTCAACGTATTGAATCAAATTTATGGCATTTGCATGAGCTGTAGCAAATAGAAATTTCAGTTTTTCAGCAAAATTATCTTGTTTACCTTTTTTTGATTTAGAAAGAGTTTTTAATTCATTCTTCTAAACCAGTGCGTATTTTCGAAATAAATTCTTTATCTTGCAAACAATAATAGCTTGAAGAGCCGTCGAAATTCGTGCTAGACGCTATGCGTTCATCAAGTCAAAAATTAATAATTTCGCACTTTCCAAAATAGTTTTTTTCTCAAAGCTGTGATGTTGAAACAATGTTTGTAAAACATCAAATACAGAAGGTAAGACATATTCCGGTAGATTTGACTAGAATGGTCTGCTAAACAACCTTTCAATTTTGTTTTTATCGTATCGTACACTTTCGTATTCAAATCCATGATTCCCAAGTGGGTTGAACCTCTAAATAGAAAAATAGGAACATACGAACTCAGGTCATAACGTTCACAAAACAAGCAGAACGCATAAATGAAAACAGGGCAAAAATTATTAGATTTTGACAAAACTCACCAAAAAAATTGACCATAATAAATATACTGCGTCCTTTAAGTATAGCCTGACCTCAAATTTTGACATTGATTTAATAAGAATATAAAAAACGAATGTAAGGAGTAAATAAAGCTTTTTATTGTTTCACAGCAAGCTATGCAGAATTTCTCACAACATCGTAAATAAAAGAAAAAAAGATTATAATGGTTGTAAAATATCACAAAAAGAGTTACCTTCAAATTGTGAGATGTTTAAAATTAAAAAATATAAAAAATTTCTATTTTTAAAAAATTTGTTTACATGAATTGTTTTCAAGGGCGTAAAAATAATTCAAATGTGTATTAAAGACCACTTAGTACGTCGATGGATGATAACCGCTTCTTTATAACAATCTTCTTTATATATCTCTTTAACTATGCATGATTTTAATGAAACTCAAGTACAAAAAATACTCATTCTAATGAGACGAATCTTTTACACTCTTCACAATTTTGCGGTTTGATTGACCGTTTTTGGAGAAAAATTGATTTTTCTGTTGAAAACAGACAAATTCACGATGAGCGACCTCTAAATATTATCCGATTCATTTCTCTTTCCAGAAGGTTCATTTTCATTCTAAGAAAAAAAAATCTAAAATGCAAGTTAAGATTCGGATTTTCTTTTTTTTACAACACCCCTAATGAATAATTGGGATAACTTGTATGAAGTACAGGATTCAGGTCTGGTTTTCAAAAAAGTTGAAAAATTATATAAGAATAAAATGTAAACTAAGAAAGGAATTCAATAAATCCACATTAGAAACAAATACCTTGTACAAGGTCTGCAAGCAAATGAAGAACTTGTCTTATGAAGATTATAAAAACTATATTTTGTCTGCGAAAAAGGCTTAGAAAGATGACCTTGGTAAAATCTGAAATATAACATTAAAGCTAAAAAATGAGACTTGCATATTAGGTATAATGTCATCTGATGGTAAGAAGTTATCTAAGTATGTTCATATCGTTGATGTTTCTGCGGATCAATTTGATAGTGTTTATATTAACGATAGTGGTGTCGAAGTTAAAAGATTCTGCAAAATATTTACAAGCACGGATTACTTTGGGGAATGTGATAAAATTTTATCCGCACGAGTTGAGAAGACGATGAAAAGATTGAAGAATAAAAACATAACAGGTTCGGATAGAATACCTAGTTTTCGGGTTGAATACTGCTAATCAATAATCGGAACCTCTTTGTGTATTTACAATCAAGCCTTGAAAACGGATTTGAATTTTTTTTTACGTTTATGAAAAGTGTATTGTGGATATACCCTTCTATTATATATTTTTATATAGCCTTATCTGAAGCCCTTTTTGATAGCTAAGCATCATGTATTTATCCCTTCAAAATAGACATTAACTAATTTAGCCGAATTCATGAAATACACATGGAAAGCACTAGTTGGACAAGCTACTGTCTTTATTAGACAATCTTTCTAGAAATGGGAAACATTTTGGTAAGTATGCTTGTCATACTTATAAAACTTATCTGCCTTTATCTGTGTTACTGCAAGGCACGATTCTAGGTCCTACATTTTTCGTATTATATTACGACGACATAAGTTCTGATATGTCTGCGAAAATTATTCTATATGCTAATGATAGTAAGTTTTTTCTTAAAATAAATAGTGTGCGAAATTGTGTTCTTTTACAGAAAGACTTTTAAAAATTGCATGCTTGATGGCTACACAATAAACTTTTGCTAAAGATAAGCAAAAGCGTGGCAGTCACGTAATTAGGATCAGCAAACACAATGTTGTTTAATTACACTGGTCAACAAAATGTGACCTATGTGCTTATGGAATGAGACATATAATTTTCAGAGTAGTTTTTTCTGCTGAATCCGAATCTGGGCTCCATTTCTCTGCAGCACGTGAGTTTATTGAGATTTTTTAGATGAATTTTTTTTCAAATTACAAATCACGAGATAAAATGTTGTAAAAAAAGTGCATCATGTGAATTTTCAGTGACATGTTCACCTTCATTTCCTGGAAGTTCTCCAACATCGTATCAATGAAGTATTTGTATTTTCTGAATTTCTCATTTCCTAAGAAATCAGCTATAACAGCTTTTACTGACAACCATGTTTGTCTCTCATGTTTAGTCAAAATCTTTTAAAAAACCATCTAGCATCAGTTGTCGGATTCGCGGTTTATCAAAAACTCCCATTTTAATTTTTGAGTAACTAAGCTTAGGGAATTTTCTTTAAAAAAAACACCTGCTTCACCGTTTCTATTGATCGCTCTAAAGTATTTTTTTACAATCCCAAGCTTTATATGTAATATACCAGAACCCCGATTTAAGAACAGTTTTGAGGGTTGCTTGCAAATAACCTTGTTTCTTATTCGGGGTGATAAGACGTGAACAGCCAGAGCCGTATAAACCATTTCTGTTAGATTCCCCTAAAGTGAAGTGAAGATAAATTTTTCACTAGAGAGGATTATTCAGGCTTTTCATCCGTCTTTAACTAAAAAAAAATTTCTTTTCTGATTTACAAAGAAATGCATTTCTGATGAAGTACTTTAATTTTCCAATAAGTTGTTCAATTTTGGGCCTTAACCAAGATCTATCGACACAATAATGAAATAGTTGCATTTTCATTTAATAAAATTACTATTGTTTTAGTGATAAACTTCGTAGTTTTATCTATAGAACAAGAAGTATTATGCAAATTTTTTATTCCAGTATTTATCATTTTTCATTTCATTATTCAGATAACCTTCGCCGCCTAAAACTTTTTTGTAAGTAAGGCCAGAAATACCATATTTCAGTAAAATGGCTTCCTTCGAGCTTCCTGCTCTCACTTTACCTGCAAGCTTGCACTTTCCTTCAAAGGCCAAACGCTTTCTTTGACTTTTCTTTGTCATTTTAACAAGTCGTCACACAACTGAAAGTAAGACAACTCGCTAAACACTAAAAACAGATTGACGCGTATACTGACAGCATATCGAACTCTCTACTGAGGGCACTGCCCGCTTTTACCTCTCCGCTACTGGTGGCGACGCATTATTTACAAACTTCCTTCGACCCGGCGAGCTGAAAAGAACCAAGGATCAGCAGTTCAAAGAATTTCTTAATCAGGGAATCCTCAATCGGGGCTTAGGTGTACTGGTAAAAAGATCTTTATGGGATTAACCAGCGGTTTTTAAGAAACGTTCATCTTTTCAGGTTCTAACGTCTGTCGCACTGGTCAAACCTCAACATTGTAATATTTGTCTCGTGCTCTGCTGTCCCAGGTGCATAGATTTCCACAATTTTTTGTGTAACCAGATCGCAATCAGAGGAGAATTCTCATTTCTCTGAAATCTTTACAGATAAACCATTTATGTAGCTCGTAATGTATTTTGTCAAATAAAAGTTTCATGACATCATAGCACTCTTTTATATTGGTGGCATGAGCAACGGGTGTTGATGGATATTCGTTTCCATTGTGCAAGAGAACAGCTTTCATACTGTATTTGTTCGAATCAATGAGTAATCGCCAATTTTCTAGTTGATATTCATGACTAATAGCCTTCATTAGGCTATCTTCGTCGTTGCAATAAATGAGATTATCTCGGCTGGAAAAAATGGATATAAATTTTTTTCTCGATTTGGATAATGAGATATTTTCACATCTTTTTCAGGCAAATTTATTTCATTGAGTATAGAGCCCAAGATTTCAGCTTCATCTTTAGGTTAATTTAGATCTCTTATCAAATCACTTAATTCTTTTTGATTCAATAATGGTGGCAAGTTTCTAGTCGGCTCATGTTCCATGGTTTGATTTTCATCAGAATAATTGATTTTTCTGCTTTGCGTTTTGTGGAATCAACCAGGAGATACTCTTTACCGTCAGACGCAGCTTTTGTCACGAAAGAAACATTAGGGTAAATTATAAAGTCCTTGCATCTAGATGATTAGCCATTAACATTTGTCAAACAGGAAAAAAAATTATCGATATCGTTCAGAAGTTCTCTCCAAAAAGTAGGGGGAAGAAAGTAAAGATATGATGGAAGTTCCCTAAATATACTGACCTCAATAAAGTGGCACAAGTTGGCAGCAACTATTTGGTATGCAATATTTTTCTACATTTTGGGCCTTAATTTGAAAAAAAATCTTCTGACCTCCTAGCATTGCAGAAGAAATTTTTTGTCTGCTTTTGTAGGACAAAAACACCGCAAACGTAACAAAATCTATCCGGATAATTCTTGAAACGACGCTTTATTTCGCAATTGTTGCAGAATGAGTGTCGAACAATAGCTCACAACTAGGGCTAATGAATTGGGGTTTAATAGGAATGAGTTCTAGTCCTAGAGTATAGGTAGCATACATGTGACTCCGCAGAGGTCTAGCAGGAAATGAAACCAGCAAAAAACCCGATGAGCAGGAGAGCTCAGAACTGTTGCATGTGACATAGTAGAGGTAAGTTGGGCATGCGCTATAGCAGAGGAAAGTAGCACACGCGCTGTGTACACTTTACCCAGATCGATCCTTTGTGTCACGTGTATAGCGCCCGTGTGACGCCTGCGTGATTAAAACCTGCTCAAGAATCCAAAGAATTGAATACTGTTAGCGCTAAGAAAATGATTAACTTCGTGAATAATGTGAAATTTGCAGATATTGAAAATTGTGGTACAATGAAATACTAGATACAGTACAATGATTAGCTTCAAGTACGTGTAAGCCGTCAAATTGGCTACTCTGTAGAAAGAGACTTCTCTGCCATGTATCTTTCGAACGGTGATAGCCTGAACCCTTATTTTTTTAATTTCTTTAGCATTAAAAAGAAAGGAAAATAACATTTCAAACAGCAGAAAAAAAATTTTTAGCTTGATATCCAGTTTTTTCTGAAATCACTTTTTTTCGTGATTTTCCTCAGTTTTTCTAGATTATTTTGGCAATTGTACCAGATATCACAAAAATAGGTTGACTGTTGGATTTGGCACTAAAAAATACATCGAAGTCTGATTTGAAATTAAAATTTTTTTTTTTTTAATCTCGAAAACGTTACGTGCTGCAGAGAAATGGAGGCCAGATTCGGATTCAGCACAAAAAACTACTTCAAAAATAACATGTCTCATCCCAAGAGCACATAGGTCACATTTTATTGACCAGTGTCAAGTGATAAATAATGTAGTGTCGCTCAGAGAATCCAAGATTCGTGAATAAGCTGGAACGTACACCTCGTTTTTCTGTTTTCAGGCTTTTTTAGACGATCATGCAAATCTTTAAAGATACTACCACTTTGCCAATATTTTTTGACAGTTTGAATTGAAAAAGCTATTATACGCGTATTTAATGCCAGCACCTAAGTTTGCTTTGCATGATGATGCAAAAGAAAGAACACAGAAGAGATTTCCATGATATCTAGCATCTAAAGAAGACGAGGTGTACTCTGCTAGAAGGAGATTTTGCTTTTCTTTGTATTCTAGCTTCAAGATAATACCATTGGATCTTGAGCGCACTTTATATTATTTGAAGTTTATTCACAGAATGCTTTATGAAAAAATTTATTGTCCTTATTTACTAGGATGTTCACAAATTTTAACTATTCGTTTTGTATTAAGAATCAAAAAGCATGCAGTGTTGATAACTCTCCAGTAGATATTGCACCTTTTAAGATTTTTGTTATAGCTAATATCTGAGAATATGATTGAACTGTGTAATTGGCTACATGTAGCTGCAGGGAGTCAATAAAGAGGAATTGAATTAGAAGTGAGAAGATTTCACAAAGATTTTTAAGATTTTAAAGATTTCAAAGATTTAAAAAAGCCTTATGCACTGTGTTTAAAAAATTTTATCAAAATTTCAAACAATTTATAAATAATTTTAAGGATTTAAAAGATTCTAGAAATACTTGCACACCAGATTACACAATTTTCACCAGGATTTTGAATATTGTTTAAAGAATTTTAAAACTTCAACAGTTCTAAAGGATTTTAAAGACTTAAACAAAAAAGTTTACACCAGATTTCTAAGATTACGAAACGTTTGAAGAAATTTGAAACGATTTCTAAATTTTTTAGAAGATTTCATAACATTTCACAAAGATTTCAGATATTTTAATAATTTCAAATCAACATAAGAGATTTGAGAGAGCTTCCACAAATATATCAAAGTTTTCAAAAAAATTTTATAAGGGTTTCAAAAAAAGACAAGAATTTTGAAGATTTTAAAGAGAGTTCAATACACCAGATTTTTAATATTTCAAAACATTTAAAATATTTTAATCAATTTAACATTTTTTAGAAGATTTCAAAAGATTTCACGAAGATTTTTTTGTATTTAAGTGATTAGAAGCGAATCAAAAAGATTTCAGACAGAGTTTACAAATATTTAAAGATATTTCAAGAATTTTAAAGATGTCAAAAAGGAGACAGCACATCAGAATTACAATATTTCAAAAATTTTGAACAATTTTTCAAGGTTTCAACAAATTTGAGATGATTTGAAAAGATTCAATGGCTTTGAACGAATACACAAGATTTTGCAAAGGTTAAAAAAAGATTTTAAAAATTGCAAAAGATTTTTTAAATTTTCACAAAAATTTCAAAACATACAAGGATTTTAATGATTTTACAGAAATTTTAAATAGTTTCAAAATACTTTTTGAATATTTCAAGCTTTTTAAAGATTTCCGCATTTTTTAGAAGATTTTAAAAAATTCCAGAAAGATTTCGAATCAATACAAAAGATTTCAAAATGGTTTCACGTATATTCAAAAGATTTTATGAAAATTTTATAATGATTTTAAAAGAATACAAAAATTTCAAAGATTTCAAAAAGGGTACAGTACACCAGATTTCAAAAATTTTATGACATTCCAAAGATTTTAAGCGATATTAAAAATTTGTTAAACATTTCAAAATATATCTCAAAGGTTTTTAATATTTTAATGATTTTAAATAAACACAAAAGATTCCAGAAAGATTTTACAAGCATTTCAAAGAATTCATAAGGATGTAAAAAGATGTCAAGAATTCTAGAGATTTTAACAAGGGTACAGTGCAGCAAATTCGAAAAATTTTAATACATTTTTAAGACTCTATTTAACTTTAAAAATTTTCTAAAGATTTGAAAATATTTACGAAGATTTTAGATATTTTAATGATTTTAAACGAATAAAAAAGATTTTAGAGTGATTCAATCAATATTTCAAAGAATGCATCAGGATTTAAAAAGATTTTAGGAATTTCAAAGATTTCAACAATAAAATTTCTAGTAGAAAATAATTTGTAATAAAATGAACATGGGTCATTCGATATCAAATTTTCAAATAAAAAATTGATTGCAGCGAAAATTTTTTCTCGCATTCATCGAAGTTTTCATTATATGATTTTTTAAATTTTTCAAGTGTGTGGAATCTAACTTTTTTTAGTCAACAGTAACTCGAAAACTATTTATTTTAGCCAGCTATTTTCAATGGAAATTCAAAAAGTAAGCGCATTTTCAAAATCTTTATGAAATTTTTCTTTAAGATTCAAAAATTCTATGTACAGTTATTAGTAGTACCCAAAAAGGCTAACAATTCAGCTAGAGGCTTTTTTTAATTAGGAAAAAATTACTAAAGTTGTAGCTTATACAAAATTCTAAAAAACAAACAAAAATAAACATTTTAAGACAAACAAAGCATGCTATGAAAAAATGTCGGAGAAAGAAAAACGTTGCATTATGAACACTATACAAGACTTTTATAACAACTTTTTAAATTTTCTAAAAAAATAAAAAAATCTAATTTCGACCGCACAAAAAATAGTAAAAAATCTAAATTTTCATTTTGCAGTTAAACTATACAGAATACAAAAAAAATGATCAAACAAAAATTGTGTATTTAAAAGAAATCCACAAATTTGTTGCAGATCACTTTCTGATAGGATGCGCAGTTTTTAAATTATTCGTAAAAGACTGCTTAAAAAAAATTAAACTTTAAGACAAACGACGCAAGATACAAAAAAATTGAATAGATAAAATTTATTAACCTAAAAAAGAGCTTAAAATTTGTTCTCAATTATTTTATGACAGAATGCGTAGTTTTTTTATAATCGTGAAATTAAGCTGTTTTTAGATTAAAATTTAAATATTTTTTGGTTGTAATATCAACTTTTATATTTTTATTGAGAACTTATTTTTTTTGTTTGCAACTTTAACGTCTCAGTAAAAAGTGAAACTACTTGGTTAAAAATTAATCTCTTTGGTTGATAATTTATCATTTTAGCTGAAAATCCTCTTTTTTTAATTAAACTATTTTGTTTAAATTTTTTAAGTAAAATTTCATTTTTTGACCTGAAAACTTAATTATTTCACGCTTGAAAATTCATCTTCTTCAGTTCAAACTTCAATTATTTGTTTAGAAATGGCCCTATTTCGTTAAAAATTAAATAAAATTTGAAATCAAATACATATTTAGAAAATTTGTATATGGAATACATATAACACGGAACGCAAAGCGCACGATAAATGTTCTTCAGAGCGTGTAGCGCGACAACCAAATCGCGTGCGGTAAGCGGTACTTTCTTCAAGCTTTTTTGTTTCCATTATAGGGTGCACTGTACCGAGCGTGAAGCGCAAGGTTCAAATTATTTTAAATCAAATATCAAGCACGAAGCGCAAGTGTCCAGATAAGAATGTATTTCTTAATCTTAATAGAACCTTGAGTAAATTTGTTTTCCTCTTTATTTGAAACTAGTGTAATTGAACCAAAAGCATGTAACATCAATAAAGCTTACAAAGCAAGCATGAGCCCGCGAGGCGCGCGAATTTGTAAATATAATTAAGGCCGATAGAGCCTTAAGCAAATGAATTTCCTTTTTAATCTGAAAAAAAGCACGAAGCGCGTGATACAACACTCGCGCGCACTAGGCGCGCTGAAACTTGCGCACAAAGCGCGCGACGAGAATGTGCCCGCAAAGCGGGTAAATTTTTCTTCAACATCATTCAAAATTTATGCAATAATGGAAAAGGTTCCTCTATTTTAGGCAAATCGATTGACCTATAATATTAATACACTTGAAAATTTTGGAGAAAAATCATGAGGCTGGCAAATGGATAGGGTGTAACAGAATACCCTCCTTTCCTTTTCCATCTAGAAAAATTACCATTTTAAATACATTTAGCTAACGAAAAGCAAAGTGCTCGTGAAATAAGCACCACATAAATATAAATACAAATAAAGTGGAAACACTCGAAGTCGAATTCACAGCTAGTTTTATAATTTTTTGCGGTCCACAATCATTTATGTATAATTGAATTGAGTAGGCTTTGTGCAAATTTAAGAGTGGACCGTGTAATAATTCACGAGATATTTAAATTTTTAGAAGCTCGTGACGGCGCTCACTGAGTTGCCTCGCTCAGCACAGCGCGCGCTGGGATTCAAGCTTAGTTTTTTATTGTACGGTTCTAAATCTGAAGTGAGCTCACCAAATTTTGTGTTGCTAGGCCAGAGCTCGAATCAAGTTTATTAAATTTTTAGAAGCTCATGACGGCGCTCACTGAGTGGCCTCGGGTGGCGCAGCGCGCGCTGTAATTGAAGCTCATTTTCTTATTGTACGGTTCTGAATCTGAAGTGGAATCACCAAATTTTGTGTTGCTGGAGCCAGAGCTTCAATCAAGTTCATCCTGTGAATATTTTGAATTTCATAGATATCTAGCTTAGTTGATTTATAGCAACACAAAGTTTGGTGAACTCACTGCGGTTTTCCAGCCATACAACGAAAAACCGTCATTGTTGTCTGAGAATTTGTAATTATCGCCTGACACTGCATGATCATTATCATCAAAACTATGACTTAATTCAAAGCTAACAGTTTTTGCAAAACACCTATGTGCGATGTAATAAATGCATTTAAAAATGTCAAGGACAGACACAAAACAGGTACTCACGAACATAACTGGCAGTCATTTTTCCAATTTCTTCCTTGACAGGAGTGCACAATGCATTATCTGGTTGCAGGAAATTAAGTTTTTCGATAATCAGATCAGAAACTCGGCGTGAAACGGTTTATTTAGTTTTTGGGATGTTTGATTCGTTACCAAAAGGGTTACAACAACGAACTTTAAATTGTACTGATGACAACATATTTGCGATGCTGACTGCATGGAAATTTAAACAAAACTGATAAACTAAAAGAAGACAATTTTGCACTGTCACGATGACGCGTAGAACAGGGGAAAAGCTTCGCCTAAATCCTAGCGCGAGTTGCGCCGAGCGAGGCAACTTAGTGGGCGCCCTCAAGAGCTTCTAATTAATTAAATATCTTGTAAACTATTACATATCCCACTCTAAAATTTGCACACAACCTACTCGATACAATTAGAAATATTTGCAGACAGAAAAAATTATAAATTACTTTGAAAAATTTTCGATTGTAGCTTCGTGATTTTCACCGTGTTAAGATGAGCAATTCATGGTTCAAAATGTGTTTTTCTAGATTAAAAAAAAAACAAAAAAAAAGACAAGTTCAATAACCTATTTTTTATATAAAAATTCTAAGACCATGGCTAAAATTTAAGGACTTTTCCATGTTTGCAAGAATTTCCAGGACGCTAGACACCATTGGTAAAGATGGACACTATTTAATTAAAATCTTATTTTTAAATATTATGTAGAAATTTGAGGTTGCCTATTATTATTCCTCAAAAATTATTATTTTCAATTATGCTATTTTTGTACATTATTTTAGTTAACTTTAAATCTATAAACCTAACATCAAGGAAAAAACTATAAACATAAATTATTCAATTTAGCTATTAATTTATAATTGACAACATTAAATCGTCTTAAATTAAAAATTATTAAAATATGAAAGCTACGATTTTTTAATTATTTCATTTTGAACGCTTTTAATTAGTTATAATGTTATTTTAAAACCTATAAATTCAACATGATCTAAACTTCGAAACTCTAATCTAAAATTGTTCAATTTTTGAAGTTCTGAAATTGTCCTATTTTAAAAGTTACTGCGTAATTTATTTATCATTTATGTTGCGCGTCGATGAGAAAAACACTTATTTCATAATTTGGTATCGAGCAAAACAACTTATAGATAGAAAAGCTTACCTCATCGTTATAATTACGTTAAAATTCATCTTCCTTTATTTCACAATATTGCTCGTATAAACCTTGTTCTTTTTATGTCTGATATCGTCGTATACAGAACAAACAATGTGTGTAAATAACATCATTGAGGTTACATTGTTATCGAGTCAGAAAAACCATTTTTCTGGTAATTAACATTGTAAGTTATGATTTAAAAAATTTATGTTTTATAAAAAATAATTTAGAAACTTGTTTTTGTTATTTCAAGAATAAATATTGAATTGAATGGTGAAAAAATTAAGTTTCAAGCAAAAATTTTGAAACAAATTTTTCTCAAGCAGAAAAAATGCCTATGAAGGATTTATGCAAAGTACGTATGTTTGTCATTTTTTTTTTTGGTTAAAAAATTTTTAAGTATGTACAAAATACAGAAGCATTTAGAATATCAAGATATTTTTTAAATATTAATTTATTCTGCACTTACCAATTGAATTGAGAACAACCAGGACAGTTAAAAACAGAGTACGGATTCTGATTTTTTTTAAAAGTATAAACAATTGATTATCGGAGAATATTGAAAACATTTTGACTAATCAATATTCTGATTGTCTGTTTATATATACTATTTTGGGATATTTGCGTTTCCCCCTTTCT
>JAUELO010000127.1:4360182-4378897 GCA_032357855.1 Amphibolips quercusostensackenii
TGACATCAAACTTCGAATAAAAGTTTAATAGGCCATAGTACATAGTCTAAATGACACTTTTTATTTATTCTAGGAAATAACTAGAGCGAAAGGAAAAATATTGTTGATCTAACATTTTAAAATGTTTCATAATTGCTAAATTTAATACCCTGGACAGCTTTGGATTAATCGAAAATTCCAATATAAAAAAAAAAATTAAAATCATTTCACTTACAATATGTACTCTTATGTATGAAAATTTAATCAGCGATAGAAGAATAAACCTATCCTAAAAAAAGATAGCAGCTTTTATTCATATTTTTGGTCAATCAAATAATATAAAGAAATCAAAGTTTTAGTGAGATTGTAAACCTCTACCATCAAAGTCAGAATTATAAAGTATACAATATCAAGAAAATTTGAAATGCTTCCATATACACTAAAAATAAAAAAATTGTACCCTAACGCTGACCGAGTCGTCATATGTTAAAAGATTTCAGGGTTTTTGTGTAATTTGCACTAAAAATGATGATAAAAAAGTGGATTATCCTTCTTAGTTTGAAATGCGCTAAGATGTACCACCAATTAAAAAATTTGCGCCAGTTAATTGACCAAGTTGTTCATTAGTTTCAAATAGCGTGGGGCCATTGAAATGCTGGTGCTCAATTTGC
The DNA here is from genome assembly GCA_032357855.1 of Amphibolips quercusostensackenii. Lineage (NCBI taxonomy): Eukaryota > Metazoa > Arthropoda > Insecta > Hymenoptera > Cynipidae > Amphibolips > Amphibolips quercusostensackenii. The sequence continues at coordinate 4,360,833 of JAUELO010000127.1, forward strand.
ACGAATGAGGTTAAGGTCAATTTTCCGCGCAAAAAATATATTCTACAACAAATTTCTATGGCGGCAATTTTGAGACATCACTTTTCACACTGAAAAATAATATTTTGCCGTCTGGGAGAAGTAGACAGGTCTTTCCACAGGGTGGAAACTTTAAAACATTACTTGACACAGTCAAAAACGATATATAGCAGCCTGGAAAAAGTGGACAGTTCTTCTCACTAGGTAGAAATTTTGAGACATCTCTCGCCACAGTAAAAAACGACATTTAGCAACCTGCAAAAAGTGAACAAGGCTTTACATAAGGTGGCAACTTTAAAACATTAATCCCTACATGGTCGCAACTTTGAGACGTCACTCGCTACTTGGTGGCAACTCTGAGACATCACTCCCCACCGTAAAAAACGATATTAAGCAGCCTGAAAAAAGTAGACAGGTATTTCGACAGTTTAACAACTTTAACACGTCACTCCCCATATGGTGTCAGGTATGAGATATCATTTCTTGCAGTCAAAAACGATATTCAGCAGCGTGGAAAAAGTAGAGAGGTCTTTTCATGAAGTAGCAACTTTTGGAAATTGCTCCCCTCATCGTAGCAACTTCAAGATATCACTTCCTACAGTCGAAAATAATATTCAGTGGCCTGAAAAATGTAAACAGGTCTTCCTACAGGGTGGCAACTTTAGGACATGACTTTTTACAGTAAAAAACGATATTCAGCAACCTGGAAATTATTGACAAGTCTTACGACACGGTGGCAGCTTCGACGCACCACTCCTTGCAGTGAAAAACGCTATGTAGCAGCCTAGTAAATGTGGACAGGTCTTTCCACAGGGTCTTAGCTTTGTGGCGTCACTCCTAATAGTGAAAAACAATATTCAGCAGCCTAGAAAAGTGAGAAAGTCTTGTCACAGGGTGGTAACTTTGTGCCATTACTCCTCACAGTGAAAACAATATACAGCTCCTTGTTGAAAGTAAACAACTTCTCAAAGGGAAGCAATTTCGAGAAATCGTCTTCATAGTGAAAAACAATAGTTAACATCCTGACAAAAGTCGACATGTCTTCTGACAGGATGAAAACTTTGGGACACTACCTTAGTGCGTCAGTGTGTCAAAGTGCCCTGAATGGTTTATGTATCATGCGATCTAATTATAAACACGCGATCGTGCTTGCTTGGTTGTAAAGCGCCTAAATCCACTAGTCTTTGGATATTTTCCATTTCCATAAAGTTTCGAAAAGCGAGGGGTAAATCAGTTTCGAATCAGTGAGAAAACGTTTAGCGTTGTATGAACGCTGTGCTCTGATTTTTCGATATCGGTGACGCTAAAGTAACTAAAATATGGAATCTGTCTTATCAGCGTGTTAGAATAACATCAATGCAATAGGCAATCGTTATTAGTAACTTTGGAGTTATTTTACCTTTCTTGTAAGCTAACAATTAGCTTGTCGCCGCCAGCGGCGCTAGAACCGCCCAGTCCGATAGCTTCTCAGATGATTTTTTCCTTACTAAATAAGAACCATCCCTTAAAGGTCGGCTGATACCTCGATTTTGACGCTTATCGAATCTTTGTTATTTTGTATGTCCATGTTATAAACAAACAGTGTATTTTTGTCGAGACTGGCCCGAAGTGTTCCGAGTTAAGCCGACTTGTTACGAAAAGTAAACATTTCGAGAAATCCACACGCTGTAGTAGTAAGCGATCGAATGCTATTTTTCCTTATTCGACGCTTATCTTATTTTTATTTCTTTTAGCGTCGCACTGCGCTTGTCTATACTTGTGATATTTTTCTTAGCCCTCGATTTTAAACAATTTCATTCGCATGCAAATGATTTCATTTTATGCAATAAAAAAATTATGTTAAACATAACAAAAAAATTCTATAGACAGTTACACTGCGTTAATTAGAATAAAGCTACGCTTATTTTAACACCATCTACAGATTCTTCATTTTGAAAAATCATGATTTGAAAGTGGTTTACCTTTCGCCAACAAGTGCATGCAAATTTTTTTTTTTTTTGGGGGGGAGGGTGAAATGTCAACGGTATCTTGTAACTCAGTTAAATAACGGGATTTTGCTGGCTTAGTTCTAAAGAGCTTTTGGTACGATTATATGCTATATTCGCAGTAATATTCAGCAATCCTCAAAAACATAGTTTAGCTGATATCTACTTTTAGCTTAAAAAGTCATAATAATTTTAATTTCAAATTATTAATCAGCACAAATACTTTTTCAAGACTGTAGAAAAATAGTAGCTTTCTTGCTAAATGTAGCTCTGCAGGGCCACTCAATACTGCAGCCGTAGTTGCAATATCAGGCAGAGATTTGGAAAGGTTTCTGCAGTAAATGTTTTTCATTTTGAACTGGTTTGCTTGTACGAGTTGAATGCACCTGAGGCGAGGTTCGTTTTATGTGCTAGGGTTAGTTCCTGTGAGGGGTTGCCTAATACTACTGTGGCGATGAGAACATTAACTAGATTATTGAAAAAAAAGTTTACCGTGATTAATTCTAATTAGAAATTTTTTTGCGCTTTAGTTGAAATGTTTCAGGGGTAGGTCTTTGGGGTCTCTAGAAACGACTGTTACTGTTACGATAATTTTTCATTTGGGAATTGATTGGCCTTGTTTTGTAAAGCTCATAAAACGTCATTAACATCTAGATTACATTTTTTTTCGTCAAGTAGCAATATATTTAATCAGGGATAGGTGTTAGTCATGAGTTGTTTTTTTAAGAAAAAATTTTGTTGTTTTTAGGAAGCTAAATAGTTGCTCAGACCTATGATATACGTTTTCTTGTATTTATTTTGTACCTTTTATCAAGGTGTAGTTTTCTTTGGACTAGAGGTAATTTTGGCAGATGATTTTGGTGTATTTTGTAGAATCCCAAAGTAGCATAAAGAGAACGTTTATAAAGTTTTCTCGAAATTTCTCAAGAATCCCTTGCATTATTTGGAAATATCAAAAACTTTTAAAAATTCCTTCTTAAGTCTTTTTCGATATCTTAAAAGTCTATAAATCGTATATTAAATCATTCCAAAATTCAAGCGAATTTTTTAAAAAGCATAGAATTTTTGAAATTCTGTTAAATCTTCTAAAGTATTTAAAAATCTCTCTAATTATTTGTGATTCTAGGAAAGCTTATAATTATTCTGAAATTTTTCTATTAGAAATGCGAAAATTTTTAGAGATGCATTTATTTCTCTCTTTTAGAATCATATTGGATTTTTTCCACATTTTATGAATTCCCTTGAAAAGATTAAAAATACCATAAAACCCTTCAAATTATAAATTGGAAAATTATTTTCTACGATTTTTAGTTTTTTGGGTCAACTTTTTATCAAAAATGTTGACAATCAAAAATTGTATATTTTCGCTTGTAAATAACAATATAGAAAGCTTAAGATTTTGTGTTAATATACAGAAAAAATTAGTTGTTGAAATTTTGAATGACTGAGTCAACCACTCTAGGATAAGGCTAAACGTATGTCATAAATTATAAGTATCGTCTTTAAAAACTTTAATTGAGACATATTTAAAAAGAAGAAAGAATTGTAGAAAGCGAGTTTTTATTAGACAGTATTACCAAATCAACAACTCAGGCTACGACAGTCAGCTAAATTTGAACTTCAAATGTTATAATTTAGATTTTTTTTTAAGCAATTTTTATTTGTTAATCAAAGCGTCAAATTTTTCGATAAATAACTCATTTAGGAAAAATTGGAGTAAGTTTAAGAGATATTTAGAAGTTCTAAAAAGATTTAAACAGAGTTTGAAATTCGATAGACTTTTTTAAAAATTATCAAACCAAATTATAAAATTTTGAAAATTGCAAAATAAAATTTTGCAGCTTTTCAAGGATTTTGAAAGGTTTTAAGATAGTACACCTTGTTTAAAGATTACTAGAAAAATTCTGAATGACTCTTTATTCTGAAAGTTTCATTTTAACAGAATATTAAAAAGGATTTCACAAGACACCAGATATTGTCAAAAAATAATATTGACCTTTTAAATGGGATATTTTTTATTTTTCAGGATTTAATAAAAGTTTCAGAAAAAAAATCATCATATAAAATACTTAAAATTTCTTAGAGAATTTCGAAAAAAATAAAAAATTTGTAAAGATTTCAATTAATTTAAAATATAATGTTCATTTTTCAAAATTTCAAAATGAAATTTTGAATATGTTTTAGAATTTCGCGAGTTTTTAAGGTAATATGTTTTTTTAATATTCTTTGTTAAATTCAAAATGACTTTTTATTTCAAAAAAGATTCAACTAGTATTATTAAGCTAGTATTATTCAACTAGAAATATTCAACTAATATTTAACTAGAATAGTTACATTTAAGAAGAAAATTATTGTTGAGCTAGAGAAAAAACAAATTTGCAACAAAACAGCTCATTTTTCTAACCAATGATATGAATTTTTAATTAAAATAATGAACCTTCAACCAAACGAAAAATAAATTCTTAGCAAAAGATTTAAATTTTGAAAAAGTTGAATTTTCAGTAAAAGAAGATTAATTTTAAACTAAAGATACAACAAATTTGCAACAAAATTGCTAATTTTTTTCAGGTTCATAAACTTTTTTTTGTTTCTCAGGATTTAGTAAGAGGTTTAGAAAAAATTAGAATCATTAAAAAAAATATTTAGAACACTTGAAAGAATTTCCAAAATGTTAAAAAATTTGAAAACATTCTAAATAATTAAAAACGAACTGTAGAATTTTTAAAAATTTTTAATTCCTGCAAAAATAAAAAATTACTTTTCATTTTGAAAAGTTAATGTAAACAGATTATTGAAAAAGTTTTAAAAATGTCAAAAATTTTAAAAAAATAATTTGGAACATTTTAAGCGATTTTTTTTCAATTTCCCAGGATTTGATAAAACTTTTAGAAAAATTATAATTATTTAAAAAAGTATTTAGAACTTTTAGACGTATTTCAAAAATTTTAAAAAATTTAAAAACATTCTCAATAATTCAAAACAAAATGTAGTTTTTTTAAGATTTTGGAATAAATTTTTGAATCGTTTTCAGAATTTTGATAGAATTCAAGATAATGAAACGTTTTTCATAAAATTTCTGGGAATATTTGAAATTACTCTTTATTTAAAAAAATTAATTTTGCCAGATTATTTTTAAAAAATTCAAAAGACATCCAAAATTGTCAAAAAATAATTTGGAACATTTTAAGTAATTTTGTTTCGTTTTACAGGATTTAATAAGAGTTTTACAACAAATTAGAATCATTTTAAAAAATACTTAGAACTTTTGAGAAAAATTCAAAAATAACAGAAAGTTTTAAAACATTTCAAATAAATTAAAACAAAGTGTACATGTTTTATCATTTTAAAATGAAATGTTAAATCTGTTTCAGAATTTTAAGAGGTTTCAAGATAATGATAAGTTTTTCTTGAAATTCCTGAAAAAATTCAAAATCACTATTTCTTTCGAGAAATTACTTTCAACAGATTAATAAACAAGATTTTAAAAGATATTTAAAATTCTAAAAAAATAATGATTTGCAACATTTTAAGTTATATGTGTTTATTCAATAGAATTTAATAAAAGTTTTTAAAAAACTAGAACTATTACAAAAAATATTTAGAACTTTTGAAATAGTGTGAAAAATAAAAGAAAATTTGAAAACATTCAAAATAATTAAAAGCAAAATGTAGAGGTTTTAAAATTTTCAAATAAAATTTTAAAATAAAATTTTTTTAAGGTGAAATACCATTTTCCTTGAAATTCATGGGAAAATTTTAAACGACTTTTCATATTAAGCAATAAATTTTAACAGATTATTAAAAAAGATTTTAAAAGACATCCAAAATAGTCAAAACATAATTTAAGACATTCTTAATGATTTTTTTATTTCCCTAGGATGTAATGAAGGTTTTAGAAAAAATTAAAATAATTACAGAAAAACTCAGAACTTTTGAAATAATATCAAAAACAATAAAAAATTTAAAAACATTTTAAATAACTTGGAACAGAATGTAGATTTTTCAACATTTTGAAAAGAAATTTTGAATTTTTTTTAGAAATTGCGAGGTTTCAAGATAATACAAAATTTTTCCTAAGATTCCTGGAAAATTCAAAATGATTTTTTATTTTGAAAAATTACTTCCAATATATTATTGAAAAAGATTTGTAAAGATATTGAAAATTGTAAAAAAACATTATTAGGAACATTTTAAGTTATTTTTGTTAATTTACTAGAATTTGATAAAAGTTTGGGAAAAAAATTAAAATAATTTAAAACAAAAATTAGAACTTTTAAAAAAATTTTAAAAATAATTAGAAATTTAAAAACATTTCAAATAACTCATTTTTTCGTGTATAAACTTAAAGTTATAACGTTGTGGACATTACAGGTTAAAATAATTTATTTATCTAAGCGTTGGATTCAATGATTATTTTAAGTAAAAAATGAAATTTTTATAAAACGATACAGTTTCAATATAATTGTTTCTTCTTTACATTATTAATGTTTTGATGCAAACTCATTCTGTTTTATGCAACTAGTTGGTTCTAAAGTAATCTAGTTTAGTTAAACATTTATCAATTTAAAAAAAAATTCAATCATGTGCGCATTTTTTGTAGAAAATCCATCTTTTTAATGTAAAATAATTCTTTTTGCTTAGAAATTCAACTATTTGGTTAGAAATTAATATTTTTGCGTTGAAAATTGAAATATTTTGCTGAAATTTGAGCTTGCTTGTTGAAAAATATTATTTTTTATTTTGTAAGAAGAACATCCTCAGTTCTGAACTTAACAATTTTTTTTTTAAGAACTGTTTTTCTAAGTTGAAAATTATTATTCCTGAGATATAAAAATTGTACGGTTTATTTTGTGGTTAAAATGTATCCATCATAAGTTGCAAATTTAACTACATTGTAAAAAATTCATGTATTTTGTTGAAAATTACTTTTTTTAAATAGAAAATCAATCTTCTTTGTTCAAAATTTAATATGTATTTTGACTTTAAATATCAAAAAATTACCCTTTTTTCTATTTTATTGAAAAAGTTAGATATCACAAGTAAAAGAGGTGCACAGAGATTTAATCTGTTATAGAAAAAAAATTGCATTTGCAGCAAAATTCTTCAATTTTAAACAAAATAGGTAAAATTTCATTTGAGAAAGATGAATCTAAAAACAAAAACTGTAGAGATACATTTTCAGTTCATTTTTTTAGGAAGAATTATTTGACACTAAAAAAATTAACTTTTCATTTCGGTTAAAAAAATTAGCAACAAAAAATTACAGTCAAAAATTTAACTTTTTGACCACAAAAAAAGAATGTTCAACCAAGGGGATGACTTTTAAACATAAAAAATACACCAAAGCCCCGATTTATGATCAAGGTTGTTTGCAGGCACAAACAACCTTGATCCTAAATCGGGGTAGTGAAACGTAAACAGTCAGGGCCGTATGAACCATTTATGCTAGATTTTTTCAAGGTAAAGTGAAGACGAATTTTTCACAAAAGAGGATTATTTAGGATTTTTGTTTTTCTTTAAATAAAGAAAAAACTTTTTTTCTAATTCACAAAGAAATGCATTTCTGATAAAGTACTTTAATTTTTCAATATGTAGTTTAATTTTGGGCCAAAAACATGATCTATCCACACAATACTGAAATAGTCAAATTTTTATTTAATAAAATTTCTTTAATATTAGTGATGAACTTTGTAGTTTTCTTGAAAGAACAAGAAGTTCTATGTAAGTTTTTTGGATTAGAATTAATAACAGCGTAAAATAAAACAGTTTACAGGTTATTAATTTAAAATTTTTTAATAAATTTTCTAATTGGTATTTGTATCAGGCCAAACACTGATTAAATTATCCACTGAGGGCTTTGCCCGCTTTTATCGCTAAGCTACTGGTAACGACGCATTATTTACAAACTTTCCTCGACCCGGCGAGCTAAGAAAGTCCGAGGACCACCAGTTTGAAGAATTTATAAACCAGGGGATCCTCAATCGGGGTTCTGGTGTAAAATGTTAACAGAATAATAAAATTTCAGATAATAACATAATTTTTAATCATAAAAAATTAATTTTGAACAAAAAAGTATAATAGTAGATCATTCAAACAAAAAGAATTTACTTTCAATACAAAAAAGTTGCATTTATCGAAAGATTCTTATTGTGCTATGAGGTCTGCAATAAAAAATAAAAATGTTGATTATTTATAGACTCAATACAAACAGTCTGCAAATTTTTAAGTTTTCAACATTTTTCCTGTAGTACCAGTTACAAAATATTCTTACCCACACTTGCTACAAAATCTCAAAAAATAAAAAATACTTTGTCATTGGAGACTGATGAGTTTATTTATCTAATTGAATATACATAATTTGCAGTACAAATTTCCATAAATATACAAAATCAGAGAATTAGAATTATAAATGATAAAATTAGGATATTCGCAAAGTGTCAAGGTCACCAATGGAATAGTAGTTTAAACTTTTCTTAAATTGCAAATTTATGCATATTCTTCGGAAATTTGTTTAATTGTGCCCCTGCTATTTATCGGCCCAGAATCTCGAGCTCTGACCCATCTGGTTTAATGGGCTAAATAATTCTATCATTCTTGGAATCGCATCATTATTGTTTTGTGTATTTAATACTTGTACATAGACTTTTTTAGTTCCAGCTATTGTTATAAATATGTGATAAACGCCAGCTAGATTGTTTCTTCTATATTCAACATCAGTTTGTTCGTATTCTTTGAACTCACCATCGCTGACATACAGTTCCGTACCTAATCTCAGCTCAACTGATCTTGGTAGAATGCGAGTTGTCTGATAGGGCAGTACACCCAGATATCGAGCTGAGAGAGGTCTAAAGAAAAAAGCTTTATAGTCTCTAAAATTCCTGGTTGGTTTAGAATCCAGCCAAAGAGGTCGAATTCGGGCCACGGGAAGAACAGCATTTACCTAAATGGTGTTCTGCATTGTTACCTCAACGAAAACGCTCGTGCCAGCAGCACCTATTTTTGTAAAACAAAAATTTGAATGAAAATTTTTCTATTTACTAGTAACATAAAGATTTAAGAATTTTCATCAATCAAATATTTCTCGAATCTTGTAGCTCAAGTTCAACTCGTCCTGTGACCTACGAAAATTGTAGTGAAATCTGAAATTAAGAGAAAGCAATCCATTCACTTTGATGTTTAATTTTAGCTAAGAAAGCAATAAAAATCTTCACTGATTCCCGAGATATGACTTGAAATGTCCAAACGTGCTTGGCGAGTTTCAGACGGTAGATCGGTTTAGATCAGTCGGCTCAGATGTGCTCGGACATTTCAATACAGTTAAACATAGTACACAATAGCGTTTTATTATTAAGGATTTTATTTACCATTGTTATGAAATTTTGTTTATTTTGTGACTCCTAACCAAGAAACATTCACTTTCAACAGGAAAAAAATAGTTAAATTTTCTCTTAAAAACTTAACCATAAACGAAAACAACCAATTTTCAACAAAATTTCTAAGTTTTTCACCAAAGAATAAATGTTGAAAAAAAAGACTAATTTTAAACCATAAATGATAATTTTATACAAAAAAGGAGTAACTTTTAACACATTTCATTAATTTTTCAACAAAGAAGTATAAATTTTCAACCGAAATTGAAACAGTTAATTTTTCAGTTATAAAAAATAAATTTGACATGCAAAATAAATTTGCAACAAATAATTAAATTTTTAACTAATCAAATTAAATTACAACCAGAAATATGATTTGTTTATAAAGGATCAATTTTTTTAAGAAACGAGACACATTTTCAACAAAATGCATAAATTTTCGAAAAATTATTTAAATTTTGAACTAAAAGACATACATTTTCTATTAAAAATGAAATACTTAAATTTCCAGGATAAACGCTAATTTCCAAACAAAAAAATACAATTTTTTAACAAAAAAATTTGAATTCGCAGTCGAGGAAACAAATTTTAAAACAAAATAATATATTTTAAATCATAATATTAATTTTCAGGAAGGTCTTTTAATTTTCAAGCCAGTAGTTTGATTTTCAGGCCAGTGGCTTAATTTTAAATCAAATTATTGAAATTCAAACAAAAAAAGATTACCTTATAATCAAGATTGAAATAGTTAAATTTTTAAATAGAAAAATTAATTATCAACCAAAAAAATGTTAACAAAGTACGTGAATTTTTGACAATAAAAGGCAATTTTTTTTAAACTATAGCAATACGAATTTCAAACAAAGAAAGATAATTTTTCAATCAAGAATATTAATTTTTAACAAAGAAGAACTAATTTGTATATATATCATGAGTTTTCAGCCAGAGACTTAAATTTTTGACCAGATTGTTTAACTTGGAACTAAGAAAGAATACTTTTCAACAAAAATTAAAATAGTTGAATTTTCAGTAAGAAAAATTAATTTTCATGTTAAAATAAAACACTTTTGAATAAAGTATATTAATTTTAGCTAAGTTGCTGAAATTTTCAACACCGAATAAAATTAGTTGAATTATAATTTTAATTATTTACAATAATTTTCTAAAACAAAAAAAGAAAATTTTTGATGAAAATAGTTTAATTTTAAATTAATCAATTGTATCCCAACCAAAAAAAGGAATTTTTCACAAAAAACAATAATTTTCTACCAAGAATGAACAACTTTCAAAAAAATTACCTGAATTTTTAATTAGATAGTTACATTTTTAATTGAAAAGATAAATTTGATTTTACTTTTTACATCCCATGTTTATTTTAACTAAATATTCAAAATAACATTTAAAGAAGTGAGATTTGAGCTAAAATAATAAATCTTCAACAAAAAAATTAATTTTTCAACAATCTAAATTGTAATCAAAATAGTTATATTTTCAACCAAAGAAATAAAGTATTAAAAAAATGCTAATTTTTTTATTAAGAATATCAATTTTGTTACAAGGGAAAACGAATTTGGAAAAAATATCGTAAATTTTCAGCCGTGTAGTTAAATTTTCAACTGAATTGTTAAGCTATAAACTAAAAATAATTATTATTTCTAAAATAAATTTGAATAGTTGAATTTTCATCCAAAAAAAAAAGTAATGTTTAGCTGAAAACAAAACAACTTTTGAATAAAATACATAGATTTTAGCTAAATAGTTAAAATTTTTAACAAAAAATTGAAATAGCAGTTACATTTTCAACTAAGAAAGATACATTTTATTTTGATTTTATTCATTATTTATTTTCTATTTATTTCAACTTAATATGTGAAATATCATTCAAAAAAATGGAATTAAGCTAAAACAATGAATTTTCACCAGAAAATTTTTTTTTCAAATAAATAAGTATAATTTTTAGCGAAGAAACTTTTGACGATAGAGACGCGCACATTTTCACTAAAATTTTTGAAAACCGTGAAGATTTCTGTATTTTTGTTAGATTCAATTGAAGATAATATATCAAACATTGTGTCTTTAAAATTTAAGATTTTCTCTATAATTTTAATAAATCATAGCACGAATAAAATTCAAAATACAAAATACAAAAGATTTTCGGCGGTGAGCCCTCAATTTTTTAAGAACATTTATTTTATTATTATATTACACTCACCAGCAGAATTCATGCATTTTGATTCCTGCAGGAATCCAGCTAATGCGAGGAGGAGACTAGCAGCAGTAGTCTTCATTCTTTTCAACCGGAAATTGAAGGAGCGAACTGAGTTCAAAATTTTGTTCTAAGGAGTGACTTGATGAATGCCTTTTATTTATACTAATTTTTACAACGTCTAAATGACACGTTTTGCTTATTCTAGAAGATTAATAGTGTGTAAGAAGAAAGATTGTTGTTCTCACATTTCGAACTTTTTCTTATTTGCTTCATTTATAACGCTGAGCGCCTCAAGAATAATTAAACAGTTCTATATATGAAAACCATGAAATATAATGATTGTTATTATATCTTGATTTTTAATGTAAGAAAATGTGAACAAAGATAGGAAAAGCAATTTGCCTGGAAAAATGTTGGTTTTGCTACGCGTGTTATGGTCGATCTAATAATCTGAAGAAAATACAAATACATTTAGAAAAGATACAATGGGAGCAGTTTTTCGGAAAATTATAAAATTAGGCTTTCTCAAGAATTCTTTAATTAATATGAGTCTATGTGCTAACAAAGATCTATATTCACTTAACTTAATTGACAAATATTAAATCCAAGAGAATTTAAAATTTAAGCGTAATTATAAGAAAAATTTGTATTTTTGTCATTTGACAATTTACATAATGAGCGAGACATAAACTAGTTTGTCGTATTGCATGTTTAAAGTGCGTGGAGGAAAATAAACAGAGACGTAATTTGAAACGAGTCTTATTAAGGTGCACAAATGTAATCTTAGTTAATCGAAGGTCCATTTTGCCATACCTATCAACTCTAACTAAGCTTTTAATTTATATGAAACACATTAAATTTCTAATTACTTGTGAGATGTTATCTGCAAATTACGCCCTGCAAGTTAAAATGGTGAAAAGGTGGAGGGGGTAGGAAAATGTTACTTACAAAAAGTAAAAAAAAAATTATAAATCCAATGATATTACAACATAAAAGAAATCCAGAAGAAATTCGATTTTTTCTAGAAATTTTAACAAAAAGTTTCAATTTTCAATCAGGAAAGATACATTTTTATAAAAAATCATTGAAATATTTTAGTATCTTATTTATTGTACCTTGCCTCCTTTACATCTCGTATTAAGGCCTATGAAAAATATTTGTCTAATTTAATATGCATTAAATTAAATTTTAATTTTATACAGGAATAATTAAGAATAACTCTACTTCCCCCTACATATAACAATGATTTTTGTAAAAATTTTACAAGCAGTAGAAAATCATTCAGAGAATACAATAAGTCAGTGTAAATTCATCTGGAATGGAAATCACGATTTTTGTTTGAAATGTAAAAAAAAAGCTTTAAATATGCTGGAAGGCATTTGAATTTTAAAAATATTTTCATGAACACCTTCATGAAGACATATTATACATGTGTCTTAAATTAGTAGTAAACTGTAAGGGGTTACCAGGAAATTACGTGTGCTGACTTCAATTTGGGGAAGGGGGACATTTGGAAATTATACTTGCGAAGAATTTAGACTAAAAACTTCAAAGGAAATAAAATGTTGAGTGACAGATTCAATTGCATACAATCAAAAAAATGTTCCCAACATTTGAAACCGTTAGCCCCTATATTGGATAAGTTATGGGGAAACGTGCTCAGTGTGCTTTTTACTTTTTGATTTATCCTCAGCTGATTTTTTAGTTTAATTTTCAGAGGGCTCGCTCAATTTTCTTTTGTGAAATTTAATTTTATCTTGCTGTTGACGATCTCCTTACCAGTGATTGACAGTGATTGACTGTTTAGGTTTATTGCACTTTGAGGTATTCAACTTTCCCTTAATCGGCGGGTCGACTACTTTGAATTTGGGTGATCTGTCTTCTGGTGCATTACTGGGTATATGTGAACTGGTAATCGGGAATAGTCTAGATAAGCAATCTGCAGCTTTATTCTCTTTACCTTAAACTTACTAGACTTCATACTCGTATTTTTTCAATCTGAGTTTCGATCTCAGTATGCGTGAACTTGGGTCTTCCACGTTATGGAATAAAATCAAGGCCTTGTGATCCGTTTGAATTTAAAAATTGTTATCTTGTAGGTATTGACGCAGTCGTTTGACCGTTCATACTATAGGTAACAATTCCTTTTCAAAAGTGGTATAATTTTCTTATGCCTTGTTTAAGGTTCATTGTATGAAAAAGCATAGGTGTCCGTTTTGTGATAGTACTGCACCTAATCAAAGGTTGGATGTATCTGTGGTGAGCACAAAAGTTTCCTTGAAGTTCGGAAATCGTCGTACTGGTACTGAGTATAGAGTGTTCTTAAGTTGTTTAAAACTTATAATGCATTTGGGTGTCGATTCGAATATGGTCTTTTTCTGGGTTAGCTTAGCCAGAGGTCTTGCTATACTAAAAAAGTTTTTCATAAATTTTTTATAGTATTCAGTCAAACCTAAGAAGGACTGAATTTCCTTTACTGTAGTAGGAACTCAAAGTTCTTGACCGCTTTAGTTTTGGCTGGATTAGGTTTGTCTCTACCCTTGGTGAGCAGATGGCTTAAAACTCAAGTTCTGATCGTAGAGACTTGCATTTTGTTAATTCTTACATAAGTTTTAATGCCGTTATCCGTTTAAACAATTTAATCAAATTTTGGTTGTGCTTCTCTAGGGTACTTCCTATGATTAGTATGTCGTCTATGTACACAAAGCGTTCTTTGCCAATTAGGCCTTTAAATGCGTTATCCATTATTCTTTAGAATGTAGCTAGTACAGTTTTTAGACTGAAAGACATACTTTTGTATTCGTAGTGGCCTTCAGATGTTTATAATGCATTATATTTTTTGGATGCCTCGTTTATTGAAAGCTGATGCAAACCTGCACTCATATTAAAACAGTGAAGGTCTTCGCTTGTCCGAATTGGTCGAGAATATCATCGCTAACAGGTAAGGATACGCTTCACAGTCAGTATTCTTCTTAATGTGTCTGTAATCGATGACTATTTCAAGTTTGTCTTCTTTCTTAAATACTACCAAAAGTGAAGATTTTAGCGGAGACTAGAAATGTCTTATGATTATCTAAAAGTTCCTGTGTGTGCTCCAAGGTAAACTGTCTGTGGGATTCTAGTAACTTATGTGATCTCATATTTACTATCTTTCCTGATTTTAGCGTTATTTCGTGTTGTGTCATTTGTGTACATTATAATACGTCTTTAGTTAGTGTAAATACCTTAATATATGTTGACACAATTTTGCTTTCTTGTTGTTAAATTAAATATTCAATGTGATTTAACTGCAATATTATCTGGAGTTCTGAAATTCTATTAGAGCCTTTGAAGCCTGTAGTATATTCATTCCCTTCTTTTGTGTTAGTCTTGTATCGAGACTGTACATTGAGGATTTTTTCGTAGTTTATTTGATGTGGAATTTTAAACGAGGTTGATATGTAGTTATAAATAAGTACTAATAATTCTCCTTGACGCGTAGAGTGAAGGAAATCTGAGATATGTTTATTTTCTCCTATGCATGCGTTTGAGTTTCTATCCTTGTTTTTGATCAGGTATACTTGCTCTGAAATTTTTCTTATATAGTGCCTGTCTTCGTAAAGGGGTAACTTGTTTTTGCGTAGTTTCCAGAAATTCGGCATTAGCTAGTTTCTTTTATTCTTTTGAAAATGGCATTCCTATTATTCTAGATTTCAGTAAGGCAAAATCAACAGGAATAATGTGAAAAAAGTGTTTTTTTCAAAGTATGGAATGTATGCGGCTTTTGTTGTCTGATGTTTGTCATTTTCCATACAAACATTTTCTCTATATTTGATCTGTGATGCAGTCCTCTTCACATAACATTGGTTAGCAAAATGTCTAAGTTTTAGACACTTGTGGCATTTTATGTCCATTCTATTGGTTAGTGATATAGAGTGGTTTGGAACTCTCGGCGTTGTGTTTGCTAAAAATATGGATTGTGTATTTGCCAAAAGAAGTGCTGGAATGTTAGTGTGAAGTGTGTGTTTTTCTCGCCGTTTGTTTTGAGTGTCTGGTGTGTGATCGCGTTTGCGTATTACCGTGTTATTTTGGACTTTGTCCTTTATACGCTGGCGTCATGCAATCGCTGTACTGCATGTACACATGAAGTTTCGAGTCAATTTTACTTTTATTGAAGGTGGCAGTGTTTTAGAGCGCCAATAGGACACAAACTATCTTACTTTTGTCGTTAAATTTCGCCTTTCCGGTTTCATCATGACTAGCCTGAAACTTTTCCCTGATGTTTCTGCCTTGATAGACCGTCATGTACAAAGACGGGTGAAAAGGATTTGTGCTTATAACGACACCGTAGCTTATAGCGTTTGATTTTTTTTTATTCAAGGAATAAATGCTTACAGCGTTGCTCTTTCCTTTTAATAAATAGAGTGGACTTCCTTCTTTTCATATCTGGAAGTAGGCGTTTCAGGTGCTGTTGTATCAGTTCCCTCGCTGATACTATACTGCGTTGCTATCCTGCGTTTCTACATTTGCGTTGCTATGGTGCGTTGCTTCTTTGTAGATAGGCCGTTGCCTCTTCCGCCTGTTTGTAAGCCTTGCTTAGTTTAGTGAATATAAGAAAAGCTTAGGTTTTTCGTCGTGTAATGGCTACTCAATTCACCTACTAGTTTTTACTCTAGGTTTTTGACTTTTCGGAATAATCTGGTCGCCCGTAGGTAGATCTGGAGTTTCTGAACCTCTTGAATTTTTGTATAAATTTTCTTAGTTTCAGGATTCATGTTAACGATACAACCTTAATGAGATATACTTTTTATGACTTCGTAGGATGCAGGAATTTAACAGGTTGATCCTGGCAGGATTGCCAAAAAGTTGCGTGGTAAATAAGGAATTTGAGATTTGTATTGGGAACTGCATTGCGGACAGAAATTCAGAACGTCTTTATTGCTTCAAGACTGAAAGAGAACTGAATATGCGTCGGACCCAGAGTCTCCAGAACGTGGGATCTCGCGTCCCCGAACACTTTTCCATTTGGAAGAAACACATTCAAGCATAGCGTGTTAGTGAGTTGGCTCTGGTTTATGTTGCGAAGATCAGCCGAAAATGTAAAAGGACAAACCCGAGCTCATTCGACTTCACGACTCTGTTTCTCTTATTCTCTGGCTTCTATCTATTTATAGGTCTTGGTTAAGTTTTGTTTCTCAACATTTTTAATAAAAAATACACTTTGATTTTAACAGTTTTTTATCATAATTGAATAAATTGTTATCTTTTAAAATTATTCCTTAATTCACAATTCATAATTCAAATTCTTTTACTTCAAGAATATTCTATTTCAGATTTTAATTTTCAAACCTATATTTGAATTTAAAGAATTTTAAAATGCAGTTCTAAAGACTTAAGCAATGAAAAATTAGAAACGTTTGAAATAGAAGATTTTGAAAAAACAAACATTTTTAGTTGATCAACTGCAAAAAAAAGTTAATTATTGATTTTCAAAACTGAACTGTACTTTGAGGTTTTATTTAATAAAAAAATGCAAACGTCCTATTAAAACTTTATAAATATCTAAACAAATTTTATTTGTAAGTCAAAATAATGAATTCGGATATATGAATTATCAATTGAACACCTATTATTCTAAGCAAAAGTTCGAGTACGTTAAAGGAATATTAGGAAGTTTCGGAAAAATTCAGCATTGATTAAAAATTAAAAATGATTTTAAATAATTCAAACGAAGTGCCTACGCGTATCAATAAAAAGCGGCTATTCGTACCAGAATTTTAAAGCGAATTTTCGACAACCTTATTCAAAACTATATATAGATTTCTGACTTATTTCAAATAGAAAATTTAGAAGCTTTTTGAAAACTGTGAAATGCTTCATAAAAATCAAAACCATTTCTCTGAAATTCCTTGGAAAATCGAAAACGATTTTTCATCCATGAAAATAATTTAAAAAGAATATTCAAAAAGATTAAAAATATTTACAAAATTATCAAACATGAATGTAGAATATTTTTTATATAATTTGGTAGGCTTTTTAAAGAATGTGAAGCAGCGGGTAGATTTTTCAAGATTTTGAACTAAAATTGTGAAGGATTTTAAGGAGTTTTAAATTATGTCAAATAAAGATAGTTTAACTTATAATTTAAGAAGTTTTCAAATTATAAAAAATTGTAATGGTTCGATTCCTTATGCTTGTAGCTTGAAATTGCTTAAATAATTCATTTTGAATGTTTGTTTAATTCATTAATCAATTCTTTAATTTAGAACATTGAAAATGATAACAAGGATTTATATTTTTGCAACTGAATCTAAATCTTAGAGCTTTAAAATTTATAAGAGTTCAAAAATTTTTATTTTACAGTTCGACTGTATTCTAAATTATCAAGCATTTAAATGCAACATTTTTTAATAAAAAAAAGTTTAAACCCTAATTTTAAAAGTTTGAAATAGAAAACAGTTTCACTTCTCGTGCAACTGTCATCATAATTAATATTATAAGTTA